>CAJVPL010001846.1:0-11471 GCA_910591945.1 Ambispora gerdemannii
CTAAATATAATCGTGTAATGGGATACTATGCAAAAATAAAGGGGCAAATTAATTTGATCATCATTGAGTTACATGATATAACATTTAATGTTCTTTGTAATACATCTTAATTTTGTTGATCAATAAACCACATTCTACACAACATAGCAATATTATTAAAAATAACGAATAAAGGAAAAACAACTAACTATCAAAAACTATACCAACAAATCAAAAAAGAATTACAAGATGAAGAAGATAATTTAATAGAACTAGAAGCAAATCTAAAAATGGAATGTAACAACAACCATACTATATCAAAACGACTAAACAAAGTAAGCAAGGAAATAGTACAAAACGTTGTACGATTAGAAGAAAATAGAATAGAATTATTTGAAGGACTAATTGACGACTATGACAAAAAAGAAATGAATATTGAAGAACAATGGATAAGACTAACGACTAAACTACTCAGAGAAAAAATGGACAATAGCACACAAATGAAAGAATCTATTATCACACCACAAGAACAAACAAGAAAACAAAAACGTAACACTGACATAAAAAGGATAATATTAGCAATGGAATTAAAAGAACCAATAAATGACTTATGGGAAACACTAGCTCAAAATATCGAACATATGAATAAGTTAACACAACAATTAAAAACAAAAGAAATATTCGACTTTAATTTCAATATTGAACTACCTCAGTTTCCAAACTTAAGAACACTAGGAGAAATTGGACATATAGGAGAACTAACACGAAAAATAATCATACAACATAAACATGCACAATTATCTATATCACGAGGACAATTTATACTACAACTAATAAACTTTATAACAAGAATAGGAAACAGTAAAATTAAGAAACCACTAATAACCGAATTAAACGATAGCATTAACAAGGAAATAGAAAGAACTGATGGATTAACCATAAAATCTGAAGAATACACTGGATCAAAATTGAACAGATTAAAGAACATTATATGTTACCCACCAATTACAGAAGGAGATCAAGGACACATAGACTTAAATAAAGGAAGAAAATTATCTGCATCATCAAACACTGGACTACCAAACACAACAAAAGAAAAAGAAAATAACGAACTATCTTGGATAATAGAATACGTAAAGAAATACCAAGAAAAACCATAACATGAATAAAACTATACTAATAATCGAAGGAATAAACAGAAAAATTACCCAATTAAGAAAAAACAATCCAATACATATACCTATAATAGAAATAACTGACGAAACCATACAACAACTGACAGATAATATAGGAGAATTAGAAGAAACAATACAACAATGGAAACAACAAGAACTAATAATAGAAAAATTAGCGGAAATAATAAATGAACGAATATACCGACAAGTACAGACACGAACCATAGACGAAGAAGACATAGAAGACTTTTTGGAACAATATAAACCAACACCAAGACCATCACAAGAACCATATAAACCAATAAAATTACCACCACCAATTGTTAAACCGATATCTACCGGAATAACACCAGCAAATGTAACACAAATGATGAATGATCTTTTCAATAATATGAACATAACCAGTAATATACTTAATAATGCAATTGAAAACGAAGGAATAACTCGAAAATTATTACTCGAAATAGTCAACGAGGTAATCAACAAAACTGAAAAAGCACTTGGAAAAGAAGACACACCTGACATAATTGAAATAACGGATGATACGTTTGACATAATCACACGAAATCTGGACGAACTAGTTAAGGCAACTGAAGATAACCAAAAAGAAATAATGGAAGAAATTAAACCAATGATTAATGGAATATTATACACACTCTCAAAAATTAACGGAAAACCAATAGAAATAACACCAGACAACACTGTAAAAAATGATATCATAAAGATAGAAACATTAGTACAAAAACACCAAAAGAATTGTTTAGAAAAAGATAAGATAATCAACGACATAACCGATAAAATATTCAAAGAAAACGAAAGGCTCACCAACACACAATACCCATATCAAGAAATACTTATGAAAAATAGAGAACCTGAAAAAGGAAAAATCAAAGAAGAATGGACAAAATTGGAAAATAATATAGCTAAAATAGAACAACGAATGATAAAAACAACAGAAACAACAGCACAATTTATTACCACGACATACAGAAAAATTAATACGCTACTCAACAAATCAATAGACAATAACGAACTAGCAGAACTATTACAAGGACCAATAACGATAATAAAACAAAAACTAATCAGTTTATGGGACAAACTGACAAATGATCATTTAGAAAAGAACCATATAATCAGAACTATAGGAATCAGCTTACGACAGGAAAATGACTGAAGAAAACAATTATTAACAAACCATACTTGAAGACTATCAAAGATACCGACAAAACGTACAAATAAGGATTAATGTAAAAAACGAACTAATAAAAGAACAAACACAAACTATAGATAAACTGGAAAATGAAAACATACGACTAAACAACGAACAAATTAATTAACACAAGAACTAGAGAAAATTACAAAACAATATACTAATTTAATAACAGAATATAATAGTGGAATACAAACAATACAAAAAAACACAACAACTGTGATAAATGAAATATATCAATTAGACAAAAAAGAAGACATACCATCAAAAATAAATGGAAATCAAGAACATTCGATAAATGAACTAGGACAAATACTATTAACAGACTGGAAACAACATAAGAAAACATTTTTAGACCACCTATTATTTACTTACAAACTAAGTCGAGAATTTACACAAACAATAGAAAAGTATGGAATACCAACTATTACTGAACAACATAGCAGTAATTGACAAAATAATATCATACGAAAAAACAGGACAAGAAAAACCAAAATTAACTGACAATACCTATACTAAATGGGAACAAGTAAAAAATCATTTACAAGAACAACAAAAACTTATAAATAAACACGAAAGAACAATACAAACACTACGAACTCAAGGAATGAACGATATAATCCTAGATATCACAATAGAAAGTTACGTACAAGAAACTGACTTCTATACATATCAAGATCAATTTGGAAAATCTTTAGTACAAAAACTAGACAAAAATAAGAAACCTGTAAAAGACAAAAACAGAAATCCCATATACATAGATTACGACGGAACAGAACTAGAAAATACATTAGACGGACAACCAATAAGAAAATCTAAGAAAAACATAGCAATATTACAACCATCTGACACAGAAGACGTATATAAAGATCAACACGGAAACCTTTACATAGCACACATTGTAAACGGATTTCCAGTATATGACGAGAATAAAAATCCATTATATGTAGACCAAGAAAATAACGTACTAGACAACGACAATCAAGGAAACCCTATAATACAAATACCGTTACTAGAAATACCTATAAATATCTTACCAAACCCTGAACCAGAACAAGAAACACCACCAACACAAGATATACCAGTACAAACAGAAACACCAGAACAAGAAGACAAACCAAAAATGGGAGACAATTGCTTTCAACAACAGAATATCTTATATAACTATCAAAAAGACGTCGAAAACTATAACATTATAAGATTGAAAGGAATTAATATACCCTGGTTCGATGGACAAACAAAACACCTAGAACGATTCATTACCGAATTGAATGAACTAACACGTGTAGATCCTGGATTACCCAGAGGAAATGAACCAGATCAAAAAGGAATAACTGATCAAGGGGGAAAAGTCCCAGTAGGAAATGCGAGATCAGGAAATGCAATAAGAGATGGAAAAGTAGTACTAGAACCAGTACTAAACTGGAATACCAGCACTGTACAATCATCAGCAGGAATAACTACTATAGATCTAGGAGCATGAACAGAAATATACGGACATCCTAATGGAGGAACCACTGAGTTCCACGGAAACTGTTTACGAAGTGCAATATTTATAAATACCATAGCAGCAAACTTCACTGGCGCAGCAAGCGCTTGGTGGGAAAGCTTAGTAAGAAATAACGACGTACCACAAACACTATTATTATACCAATATTCAACAACCAATCCATCCAGTGCAGCAGTAGTAGACATAAACTCTACCGCAGCAAAAGGACTAATACAAGCATTGAGAGATAGATACCAGACCAAAGCATATTTACATACACTACAATTGGTCTATACACATGGATTATATTTTGATCCGAAACGACATAGAATAATGCAGGAATACAATAATTACTATGACATACAAGTAGAAAGAGCACAATGATACACTATCGACGAAACAAGTAGAAGAGAACACTATTTTACTAGATTACCAAAGCACATCAAAGATGCTGTAAATATGTGGATATACACTAATGAATCACAATCAGCACCTAACAGTTACACACCCACAATAAAACAAATACAAGATTATGCTGCAGGATTATACGATCAAGTAGTACTAGCAGAATGACTAACTACAATACCAAGGACAAGACTATCCTATAATATAGAACAACGAATAATCACAGACCAACTAGAAGATGAACAGGAAGATGGAAGACAAATCATATACGGAGACAGGATAAGAACACCAACAACTACTTATTTCCAAGGGAAATCATATGGAAAACAAATAGTAGGAAAATGGACACACCCTAGTAAAAGAATACCACTACGATTTTATAACATAACTGAAGACAATACATCAACACAAGAAGCAAGACAACAAGACTCAGAAATAGATGAAGAAAACAACGAATCAGAAGAAAATAATGACATCAATTTTATAAGAGGAAGAAACGGAAGAAGAACACCACAAAGAAAATATCAACAACGATGATTCAGCAAAAGTAGAAGCAGGACACCCGACGGACGATTCCGACCAAGAAAAAATAGCAGAACCAGATATATACCAAGTTATCCACGAAATGTACAATTTGCAATACCAAAATCACAATATCGACCAAAATTCCAACCAAGATCACGAGGCAATAGCCCATGAAGAAATCAAACATCAAGAAATAACACCTATAGGAGATCAAGTACACCTGAAAGAACCACTAAAAAACAATTCCTACCTTTTGACGAGTACAAAGAAAAAATGATTAAAGAAGGGAAATGGATCGATAAAACCAAAACAACTATCAACAATGTAACAGATACCGAATCAGAATACTTTACAGAAGACGAAATAGAATTTGAAGAAAAAAACGAATCAGAGAAAGATGAAATATATTTACACGATCAATCAAAAAATACTGATGATCATGATATTATTGACTATTATTTCAATGATTATCAAGATACAACAAGACAACTTGAAAATATTTATCTAAATGAATCAGATGACGAATATTTCTATTGACCACACTCAGATAGAAACATACCAACACAACATGAACAAATCAACTTTATAACAGGATTAATGACAACAACCGCACTATCATACTTAGGAAAAGCACTACAACCGTTAATATCAAGAATAGGAAAAGACTGGACAAAGACACAAATTAAACAAATTAAACGACTCATATTACCAACTGTAAAGGAATTCATCAAGAAACAACTAAAGAATTACATACTTGATTACACTGCAAATATACTAACGACACAAATTGAAAAAAATATTGATCACATACTTGATCATCCGACAACAAACAAGATTGCAACAAGGATAGTAGATACCTTAATAACAGGACTAGGAAGCACAATATTTGGATAACGATACCAGCATTAACAGATAAAAGATCCAGACCAAATTATTAACCAATAAAATTATTAGGTAATCAATGACCAATAAGATTTCAAAAAGAAGGACAGGTAAAAGATGTGTCAAAGACAAAACACGTCTACAAGAAAAATTCAATCACTTATAAAAAGACACATCAAAGGACGTTAGAAAATTCATCAGAATAGCAAACAACTCTTCTGATAATAACAAATTGGCAATCAAACGGAAAAAAGAGATCAATGAACCAATCGACATAACACTCAATAGCTTGACATCAACAGACAAACACAAACTACCTAAATGACAAAAAATCAACCAACCAGAATCAGACTATCACGAAATAACACTTGAAGAAACCTTACGAAACCTTTGCATATACCTTGATACAATATCAAAAGAATTTACATTACCACACATTACCATTCGACATCAAAATAAGAATCTAATAGGACGAGCATCATATCAATATCAAAGAAAGAAAGAAAAAATCGAAACAAATATTCTATATACCGATACTAAGTGGAAAGATCAGAACAAGGAACCAATAACCAAAAGAAGAATTCAACGAAAAAAGAAAAACCAAACAAAATGACATCATCAGGAAATAACTCGGATACACCAGCATTCATTACCGGAAACAAAGATTACAATGGAACAACAGTACAAAAATGTAATAAACGACTTAACATAAACATCGAATATGGATGTACAGACAAACCAGACATGGCAATGGCAATATATATGTATCATAATATTGTCAAAAAAGGAGATCTGAATAAACATGAATTCGCGACACATTGTTGTGAATGTGCACGATCATATCCAATAAAACAAATGGAATAGCACGAAGCTGAAGATGGAAGATTCCGATGCATCTTTAACTGTAAATGAAGAGAACAAAATGAACAAAAAAGACAAAAAATAGAGGAATGAAGCAAATGGCAAATATACGATTATAGAAATAATGACAAACCAATTGAAGAAAAACAACAATCACCCTGAATAACATCATCAGCAGCAATACCATCACAAAACAAATCAACATGGAGTAGACCCAACACTTCACTATTAATCAACGATATCGCACCAACACCTTCGTTACCATCTGGAACGATGACACCACAAATCATACTAATTAACAAAACAACTAACATATCTTGAGAAGATCTAATGAATAATGAACAACAACAAAATCAATTAATTACTGACATAACAAAAGAATGGAAAAAAGTTGACATTATCACAAAACAGTACCAACAAGAAAAAACAATGAAATGTGACCAATGCCAACTAACACTACCAAAATCAGCACTAAACGAACTAACATCAATAGCAGGACATTACTGCCAAGTACCCGATTGCAGAGAACCAACCACAGGCGACAACATCACGCAATACCATCATACGCATATAATCTGTGAACTATGCAACCAGAAATGGAAAAAGGTTGACAAAGCAAGAAACTGGCGATATACAGACGAACAACGATCAATTAATCAACGAAACAAAGAAATAAACTATGGACGATCTTTATTAAATGAAACAGAAATATCAGCAGCAATAATCAATAATATCACATAGATTAATGAATCCAAAGACACCAAAAATATTAAAGCAGAAATACAAGGATACGTAGATAGAGGAATGACCAACCATGCAACAGCATGCAGGAAATGTTGTAAACCAAGAAGTATCGACAATTTGATACCTATAAACAACCAACTATATTGCAACACGTATACTAATGGAATGGTGCAGAAAGCGTATAATGACAAAAACAATCAAGAGTACCAAGAAGAACAAGACAAAACACAAGAACAATAGCAACAACACAGAAATAATAAATGAAAGGAATTAAACGAAGATGACTATGCAAAATGGTTAGAACAAAAGTTAGATGAATCAAGATCAATCATCGATAATATGAATTCTCAATCAACCACAATTAAGAATTCAAATTTATTTGAAAAAGAAGAAACTATCAAAGAAAACCATAAGCGAATACAAGAATTAAAAGAACAACTTATAAAACAAGAAAAAGAAAATACAAAAAGACTAAACGAAATAAGATACTATTATTTAGACCAAGGACGAACCCTCAACAACATCATCCTACGACAAAACAAAGTAAAAAACACGTTACGACTACTCTTGGGAGAGGAACTAACCTTGCTAGTGGACTTGGAACCAAAAAGAATGGTAGATCAATCTACATCAACAACACCGGATAGATCGATTAGCTCAGAATTGACAACATCAGACCAATCAACTTTATAAATAGGACTAACACCACGATCAACACACAACACCGCTGACATAAAATCAGACTGAACACCCACATCACAAGAAATAACACCCTTCTTAGAAACACTAGAAAGATTAGAAATAACACCCATTTGAGGCTGGATAACAGAGCGAAGAAACTTAATTTCTGACTTCAAAGAAGAAATACTTGTATCACGTTCCTGACAACGGACACATTTAGAACCACCAACAATAGCACGAGGAACAATCTTACGACCAATAGAGTCGATATTGGGAAACTCAGAAGGAACAGAAGAAGGAACAGTTTTAGAAACACTTTTATCCTGATAAGGACCTTTATGACCAACAGACCTTTTACCCTTATTAACTTTAGGCATTATCTACAACAAAAATATAATAAAAGCTTATTTAGCACCAAAACAATCACAAAAATAATTATAAAAAGAGAACGTTTCAGTTAAAAGAAACAATCTCAAGAAACAACAAAAACACGACCTGAAAAATAGATAGAAAACCCGAAGTTTATCAATTGAAAAACTTGGAAACAAGAAGAGTAAAACGAGAACTTCAAAATAAATAATATACATAACCCTTATAATTAACCAATGAACATTTTTCATAAAACACCTGAACTATTAATCATCATTTTAACCCAACCAATCGTTATTTATCTTATAATATAAATTACACTTATCAAATTACTTACATCATAACATCTCTATTTATAACAAAACATAATGCCACAAGATAATAGGATAAATACCCAATCAGAAGTAGACATAAAATTAAATGAAATAATAACCACAGCGCTATTAGACACAGGTGCAAGGCATACAGTAATATCTGAAAAATTAGCACAAAAACTCAAAACACCAATAGATAAGACAAAAACACGAACACTCAGAACAGCCGCAATAGGAGGACGAATGAACACAATTGGAACAATACATCATTTAAAAGCAATAATAGAGAAAGAACAATACCCAATAAAGATAAATAATGTATCAGTAATAAAGGAATTAGATAAACAACTCATAATCGAAAGAACTGAAATAATAAATAACGGACTAATAATAGATTTAAAAAGAAATAAAATAATGACATGAGACAAAAAAGAAAAAACTAATGACATAGTACAAATATTTGCAATACATGACAAATCCTTACAAATGCCCAAAATAGGCATAACACATAACTGGCAAGAAAAATACAATTGTGAACAAGACTTTGAACAAGTACACTTATCTAGACCCGATATAGAAAACAAAGGATTCACAGAATGGCAATACCCCGAAAATTGGGATAACGGAACACACGGAAACAACTATGTACACATATCTACAAGTCTATCAATAAGTAATGCAGGAAAGGAATACACTAGAAGTGACGGAACCAAACACAAACCAAATTTAGCAAGAATATTAGAAAAAATAGATTATGCAAGAAAAGCAAAAATGAAAGGAGTAATCATACACTGCGGATCCAAAAATGGAAAAGATATGAAAAAAGTAGGAAAACATGGGAAAAAGAAAAAAGTACCCATAACACAAAAAGAATTTGACGACAACTGGAAACAAATAATAAACAATAATGAAGCACATGGAAGAAATAACCCACAAGATAAAGTAAAAATATTTGTAGAAAATAGCGCATCCAAAAATTGTTATGGCGCAAAATGGACGGAACTACGGAAAATAGCGAAAGAACCAAACGTTGCTATTTGCATAGATACAATGCACTGGTTTGCAACAGGAAATTCATGGGAAGAATTATACGAAGCCACAAAAGATAACAAAGTACAACTATTCTACTTAAATGACATACCACATGCAGTAACATTAGGAAGCGGAATAGATCGATACGAACAAATAGGGAAAGGACAGTTACCTGTATCAGTAATCGAACACGTGATAACACAAGGAAAAGACATCATAATAGAAACACCAAACCCATGGCAATGGGGAAGAGAAATTCTTAATTTAAGAAAATGATTTAAAGAATTACAGAAACTACAAGAGATACCCAACGAAAACGAAAAGATAAACCACATAAACGAAAAACAAAAAATGAAAAAACTACTACAAACAGTAACTGAAAAACTAAGTTACATACAATATATATTCAACATTAAAGAACAAAGTAACGAAACAGGACCATGATTGGAACAACTCAGAAATAAAGGGAGAAGATATTACCAGAAACAACAATGGTTACAAAGAAAAATATTAGACTTACAACAACATCAAGAAAATTATAAACAACAATTAAATGAAATTCCCAAAATCTACCATGTAAAAGATAGAGAAACAGCATTAAAAGTAACCCTACCAGACAATGAAAAAGAATTAAACGAATGGATCATAAAACTCCATAGTAAAATTAGTGAAGGAAAAGGATACGAGAAACAGTACAAACAAAAAATATATAACGCCACAGAAAAAATGGGACCCTATGATGAAGAAAAAATGCAGAAATGGAGAAATATATTAAGACAATTAATCGACGAAATAGAATATTATGAAATATTATTAAATAGAGTTAAAGACCATGTCATAACATTAAGAAAACAAGACCAACATCGAAAAGCTTCAATAATACAAAAATTATTCAGAAAAAGACAAGTTCAAAAATTAAGACAGCAAAGAAATGAACTACAAAGACAAAAACAAGAACTGGATATATTACAAAAATCATTAGCTAAAGCAGAAGAAAACAAACAGAAAAACCAATACGTAACATCCCAACAACTAACACCTCAAAGACAAAACTTATACGATCAATGGTTTCAACAAGAATTAGCACAATATGACAGCTCACTTCGAAGGAGAAGTAGCCGACCTGAGAAAAATGCACAATCTATTACACGCTATAGACCAGGAAGGAAAACTCACCCACGAAGAAGACGCTCATATTCACCAAGAACCAAATCTCGATCACGATCAAGATCTCCAAGAACAAGAAAAACACGATCTAGATTACGAACAAAATCCAGAACCAGATCAAAATCACCAATAGAAGAATGGGAAGAAATACTAGTTAAACAATATTACGATAACGTCAGAATATTATCCGACTCATCACCAGATCCTTTAGCAATGACACCAAGACAAACACGATCCAGATCACAATCACCAACACCAGGACCATCAAATTGGACAACCAGAGGAAGACAACTAATTAGACAAAACAGCTCAGGACAAACAACACCGCGAACAAGATCATTATCAAATACTTCATCTCAAACAACAGCAAGAGCAACCGAACACGAACAATCAAGAATAATCACAGACGAGACAGACGAATTAAACGAAGACACACCATGACTATATTGGGACACAAGTACAACCCAACAATGGACATATACTATAATGATTAACGGAACTCAATTAAAAATTGGAATTGAACCACACTCAGAAAAAGATTACATGCCACTTAGACCCTGTAAAAAAAAATAAAAGACAAAAATCAGGAAAAAATCCGGTTTTTTAGTTCCGGAAAATCACAGGTTTTGTAAACAAAT
>CAJVPL010001847.1:0-11471 GCA_910591945.1 Ambispora gerdemannii
ATATAATAATAATTAAAAAATATAATAATAATTAAAAAATATAATAATAATTAAAAAATATAATAATAATTAAAAAATATAATAATAATTAAAAAATATAATAATAATTAAAAAATATAATAATAATTAAAAAATATAATAATAATTAAAAAAATATAATAATATTAAAATTTATTAATAAATTATAATAAAATATGAGCTTTTTTATATAATTTTATTATTTTTTATTTTTATATAAAATATAAAAAATAATTTATATTTAATATATAATAACAATAAAAATAATGCAACAATATTAAAATTTATTAATTAAATATAGTAAAATATGAATTTTTTTCTTTGTATAATAGTTTTCAATTTTACTAATCAATATTTTTAATTTTATATTAAAATAAAGATAATATTATATATTTTAACATATAGTAGCAATCAAAAAGAATGGAACACAAACAAATTTATTAATAAAACATAGTAAAAATATGAAAAATATAAGTTTTTCTCTTTATATAAAAGTTTTCAATTTTAATAAAACTTTTTGTTTTTATTTATTTGTAAAAGAATTTTATTATATATAATAATTTTATTATTTTATAATATATATTATAAACTGTTATGAATAAGAAAGCGCCATTTTATTGCAATCCAAAAATAGCAATCATAATAATAAATTAACATTACAAAATTTAAATTACAAAATTACTTTAAATGATGATAGTTTTAAATTTTGAAAAAATGTCAAAAATAAGTATCACCCCATTTTTTAAACTCAAAAAGTGGTGCTTATTCACGAAAATTTATGGTAATAACTCTCTTTATAATATATTAAAAAATTTGATAGTAACAAATTTTCAAAAATCTACTATTATAAAGAGGATTCGTTATAAAAACATGATTATGTATCGTTTTAAATTTCAATTTATTATATTTTTTAAATTTGTTATATTTCATTAAATTATTAATGAAAATTATTTATTTATAAGCTAATACTTGTTACTTTTCTTACTATATTTTTTTTGGTTATTGGATACTTTTTTTATTACACTATTCCCAGATAGTGTTTAAATTCAATTTTTAAACTGCGGAATTTCCCTGCAGATTGAATCAACATTAAGTGTGTAACATGCTGAAAATTTTCGAAATCCACAGATATCTGAAAAAATTTACTTGCAGAACCAATTCTTAATTTGCGCACCGTAAATTCCGCAGATAGATTTTAAAGCCTGATCCTTAAGATTTCAGCATTGCAAATATTGGATGCCGCAGAAAATGTGGACTTTACTAAGAATTCAAAGATTATCCTTACTGTCAGGGAAGAATGTCGATTTTAAATTTTTTGTTGGTAATTTGAATCAGGAACCCTTGAAACTTCTGCGGCGACAACTTACATTACCAAATATAATAAAGTATTGATCAAATCAACCAATCATAATTTGCGTTACATGTATAAAATTTTGTGTCGAACTTGATTCAACATCTAACAATATTTATAGCCAATTCAATATGGCCTCGCCTGTGAATGTAGAACAACCTAGCCGAATCGATGGCAAGTCTCAAGGAAATAAGTCAGAAAAGAAGAAATCAAAGACCTCAAAAGACGTGGGTGAAAACTCTTATCCTTTAGAGGTAAAATCTATTTTACTGTTTGATTTTCTATAAATTCAGAATTTACTAAAAAAAGGCTTTTGTGCTTGCAGTTAAATCCCCCTCCAGAATACATTTCATTTCGTATCAAATTATTTGAGCAATGGAAAGCTGAGTATGATGAAGAGATAAAAAGTAAGCAGGAGTATATTATACAAGAATTCAACCCATAGAAGAGAACAGAATTAGGCTGTAATACCGGTTTTTGTCAATAGATAAACCACGTGTACCTATTACTGTTACTTTACCCGATGGCCAAACTAAGCCAGCTGTTTCTTGGGAGTCTAGTCCTTTAGACATTGCAAAAGAGATATCAAAATCTCTTGCCGATCGCATCGTTATAGCTAAGGTATTATTTGTCTATGCATTCCGTGTATACTTCAGATACATACAATATTAATATTCGAAGTTGTGATTTAGGTCAACGGGACTCTATGGGACCTTGGTAGACCTCTCGAGGAAGATTGTAAACTCGAACTATTAGATTTTGATAATGATGAAGGTTCAAATTTGACTTCTTTGAATTGAATTAGCTAATAACCTTGTATCTTTTTCATTAATTTTCTAATTTTTGATTCAATAAATAAAGGCAAAAAGGTGTTTTGGCATTCTAGTGCACACGTTCTTGGTGAGGCTTGTGAACGTCATTATGGTGGTCATCTTTGTATTGGACCACCATTAGATGATGGAGGCTTTTACTATGAGATGGGAATCAAGGAACGGTATGTATTCTTTTCATTATAATTATTTTATTTAATTAAACAGTAACATTTGATACCATTTATTAAGCGTTGTGAATCAGGCTGATTATCCTGCACTCGAAACCATCGCCAAAAGTGCGATAAAAGAGAAACAGCCATTTGAACGATTATTAATCTCCAAAGAAAATCTATTAGAGATGTTCAAGGTATTTTCAAATTGCATTTTTCCCGAGAAAATTATACATAAATTCTTACTCTTAAAACAATTATATTAGTATAATCCGTATAAAGTTCATATAATAAAAGATAAAATACCGGATGGCACATCCACCACTGTTTATCGTTGTGGTCCCTTAATTGATCTATGTATAGGCCCTCATGTGCCGCACACTGGTAGAATTAAAGCATTTACGGTCACAAAGGTGATTTCTATTAATTATTAATTCTAATATAAATACTAATCTTAATATATATATATATATATATATATATATATAGAATTCGGCATCTTATTTCCTTGGTGATGCGAAGAATGATTCTTTGCAGCGCATTTATGGAATTTCATTCCCGGATTCTAAACAAATGACCGAATATAAAAAGTTTATCGAAGAAGCAGCAAAACGTGACCATAGAAAAATTGGTCAGGTATTATTATAATATTTTTTAATAAAAACAAGGGGATATTCTTTGAATCTTTATCTTTTATTGAAATTAAAGTATATTTAAACATTAGGAACAAGATTTATTTTTCTTCAATCCTGAATATAGTCCGGGAAGCTGCTTTTTCCTTCCTAATGGTACACGAATTTATAACACCTTGATTGACTTCATTAAAGTAGGTTCTGTTCCTATTGCGTGGCTTCCTTCTTTTCTATTTATATCAAATTACCTATAATCTTAGGAAGAATACCGAAAACGTGGTTTTACAGAAGTAATCTCTCCAAATATATATAATACTAAATTATGGGAAGAATCAGGTCATTGGCAAAATTATTCGGTATGTAATAATGATTTTAGTGGAATAACTTATTATTTAAATTATCTGATGACCATCTATTATATAGGAAAATATGTTTTCTTTTGAAGTAGAAAAAGAGAAATTTGCATTGAAACCTATGAACTGCCCTGGTCACTGTCTAATGTTTAAACATCGAGAGCGCTCCTATCGTGAACTGCCAATGCGTCTAGCAGACTTTGGAGTTTTACATCGTAATGAATTGAGTGGAGCTTTAACAGGTTTGACTCGTGTCAGGCGTTTCCAACAGGATGATGCACACATATTTTGTCGACCAGATCAGGTAAGAGTTTGCTCTTTTAATTATCATGTACGAGTTCATTGCACAGTGTTAATAGTAAATTTATTTGAATAGGTTCAAGAAGAAATTGCTGCTTCACTTGATTTCCTTAAACATGTATATGGAATATTTGGTTTCACTTTTCAATTGAAACTTTCCACTCGCCCTGAAAAATATTTGGGTTCTATTGAAGTTTGGGATCGGGCAGAAAAGGTTCTTACTTTTTCACTCTAATTTCATACAAATATATAATTTCTCTATTTAAGTAAAATCATTTTCTATTTATAGAAATTAGAAGAAGCTCTTAAAGAGTTCGGTTCACCATGGGAATTTAATCCTGGTGATGGCGCATTCTACGGTCCAAAGGTAAATTAATATAGCTTAAACCATCATTCTTTAATTTTAATCAGGTTTACATAAATACATTAATATTATTCAGATTGATATCACAATATCAGATGCGCTCAGAAGAAAGCACCAATGTGCTACACTTCAATTGGACTTTCAATTACCAGAACGATTTAAACTTGAATATCACTCCAACACAATTGATGATGCCCAGAGTGCTTATAGTCGCCCTGTGATGATTCATCGTGCTATTTTGGGTTCTGTTGAACGAATGATTGCTATTTTGACAGAAAATTTTGGTGGAAAATGGTAAATATAACATTAAATTACATCTTGATATTTTTGTAAAGTATTTATATTAACATAACCATCAATTGTAGGCCATTTTGGTTATCACCACGTCAGATTATTGTTATTCCTGTTGCCAACACGTTCGGCAACTATGTGAAAAAAGTAACTGATGCATGCTTTGAGGCAGGATTTTATGTCGATGCAGATTTAGGAGAAAATACTCTTAATAAAAAAGTCCGTAATGCTGAAATTGCTCAATATAATTTTATTTTCAGTAAGTACGAGATTTTATTAATTTAGCTCGAAAGCCAGTCTTAATCGAATTTTAACAATGATTATTTTCCCTTCATTATGAACGTAATTTAATAGTCGTGGGTGCAGAAGAGGAGAACACGAATTCTGTAAATATTCGAAATCGTGATGAAAGTGTTAAGGGTAAGACTCAAACTATTCCATTAGAGGAAGCTATCGCCAAATTGACTGCCCTAATGAAAGAAAGGCGGTTAGAAAACAAAATCTAGTGATAATTTATCACCCAAATTAATCAATTCAAGTATACCAGTTTAAAAGTGTTATTTGCATAAATTGCGAAAATGGCGCTATATACCACTTATATCTGGATTTTTAAACCCAGTTTGTATTAATATAATATAAAATATTTCTTGACAAGTCCCGAATTACGCGAGGTGTATCACGACATGAAAGAAGTCGTAAATATGATAACAGCAAGTTGTACTTGCATGAATTTAATCCCGCAGCATATCTTTTTGCGTGACAAAACCGCTCTATTCATGTGTTTATTATCTAAGACATAATTAACACTAAAAATCTTTTGCTTTGTACATTATTATTGAAACATCAAATTGATCGATATATACTTGCGATCTTGATAAAAAATGAGAAAAGCTAAAAAGTATACACTGAAAGGAAGATGGTGAACGATTATGTTTTTATATAATTCAACTAGATTAAATTTCTAATTGCTTTATTTATCAATTAAATTTAATACGTTGCTTTTTTTTCGAGAACTTGTCGATTACTATCGATACTTGTCTCGTATAATTTTACAATTCCTGATTTTGATTACGATGAATTGGAGGTTTTACTTTCTTTGACGGCGGCAATTATATTGTTTGGCTGGCTTGCTTCATACCGATGCAAAACCTGGGTTTCGCATTCTGGAATTTTACGACGAAAGATATTGTTGACATGATCCTGCATACCGATGCAAAACCTGGGTTCGCATTCTAGAATTTTACGACGAAAGATATTGTTGACATTGATCCTGCATAAAAAAAGACACATAAATGTTTTGCTGTGAAAAACACATCAGTTCAATATATATTATCAAAAATTCATCTTTTACCGAAATTCATTTTTGTTTTGGACATAGAAGTGAAAATCGTTTTTGTTTTGGACGGAGAAGTGGCGAACATTTTTTGTAGAATATAGTTCATAAAATTAAAGTTTGTTACCAAGTTCTTTCGGAAATGACCCCCATTTCAGAAAGTGGTAACCGTGGAATAAACTCCACTATGCGTAAGTCAGAAAAATATATCCGGACTATTTTTCGTATTCAAAATAAATATTGCAAATATTACAATATTATGTGGAAAAGAAATGAAGAATAGACTACATATTTTGGTGATTTATTTGTTGTAGCAATTGATTTATTCTTCGAGGAAATGTCCAGGAATAAGCACCATTTTTTGGTGCTTATTCCAAATACAGCCTTCGATAAATGTTGGTTTGTTAATAAAGTGTATGTATATAAGAGAGAATAGTATTCATTATAATAAATTAAAGAAAGACATGGTAGGAACAATAAATTTCAAGGAGTTTTATTAAAGGAGAAAGGAGTTTTATTATTAGCGTTAGAGAAAAAAAAGAAAAGAAAGCTTCTCGTTCGATATAAATATACTAGAAGATGAGGGGGTGTAGTGGGTTTAAGAGATGAATCTGTTTACATGTCCAACTTGTTTTTTACCTGTTGCTTTCCACAGCCACTTAACACCAGACACAACCAGCTTTTCAGCACATCAGTCACTTTCACGAATTCAGTGCAGGGACCCGGAAAAAATTAGGTCGAGAAAAATTTCGTTTGTTTCGATGCATAATTTTGGCCAGCGTTAAGAAATTAAACCATAATTCTGGTCAAAGCACGTGATAAATGTATGATTTGAAATCAGAAAATCTTATCAAGAACCAATCCAAATCAGTGTAGATCACGTGTTAGTATCCGGCTTTTGAAAAGTCGATTTCTTGTTTTATACATGTGATTAGAGTAAAATTTTTCTGGGCCCTGATTCAGTGTAACTAGAGTGTTCATGCAGAATCGGGTGTGGCCTACGGTCCACCCTCGCCAGTTACTATGATATTTATTCATTACTATAACATTCAAAGCTGATACGACCTGTTAGTATGTCCAGTTTATTACACATACAGAATTGCGGCAGACTTGCAGAATTCACAGAATCGGCGTGACATATGTCAAAATGATACTTTAGGACTTACTTCCTATTGACGATTATAAAATTGTGGAATTGTCGGTTTCTACATTTGACGTATTCAAGTATTTTATTGGTCAAGTGATCATTACACATGCAGTAAGCTGGACCAATGGACTTTGGTCCATGTTCCATTGCAGCTTGCATATATCTTCAATTGTCAATGGACTTGGTCTATTATGAGGTAACTACTATCCTGTACTATTTCGTTCATTGTACTGAACTGTATTTGAAACGGATTAGGGTATGGAGCACAAACTGTCTTGTTTATTGCGCTGTATGTATTTAGATAAAACTTTAATAACCTGTATTTCGAACTCATATCCTAAACCTTTTCCAATATAATACAGTACAATGAATGAAATAGAACAGCAGTTTTCTCGAGTGTGGGTTCGGGATATAATCTTAAAGATTTATCTAAATACAATACAATAAACAAGACAATATAGTATAGTTTAACCCGTTTATTAGTTCTCATTAGAAGATCAGGTCCAATGATTGTATTGAATTAATATGATCAAGCATTCATAACGATAGTTTTTCTCTTATTATGACATTATATTAATGTTAAATTGTATAAGTATCACGAAATTTAAATTACAAAAATATATTTAAAATCGCTTTAAATAATAATAAGAAAATATCTAGAAATAAATATCATCCTATTTTTTAGAATTCAAAAAGCGGTGTTTATTTTTAGCAGTTTATGATGTATAAAATTTTTAAAAATTATTAATTTTTATTTTTTTTTAATAATAATTAGTTATTAAACTATTTTCAAATTCAAGTAAAATTTTAATTTGAAATAATAATAATATTAATATCTTTTTAATTAAAAATATAAATTATTCAATCAAAAAATTATAGAAAAATTTGCTATTAAATTTTCAAAATACTAGTAAAAAAGCTTTTTTAATAAATTATTAATTAATAAATTATATTTATTTTTTGTAATATATTTAAATATTTTATATTATAAAAATATTTTATTAATTGAAATTAAATTAAAAAAATTAATTATACTATTATATAAAATATAATACTAAAAATTATAACTTAATAATAAAATAAATTATTTGTAAAATTTTTTAATACTTTACAAAAATAAAATTTAGAAAAATAAAACAAGTTTTATTAAATTATCAATCAAATTTTCAAAAAAATTATAAATATAATAACTTATAAAAGTAATATATTACTTTCAAAATTTACTAATAAAATATTTCTCTTTATATAAAAGTTTCAATTTTATTAATTAAAATTTTTTATTTTTATATAAAAATACAAATAATAATTTATATTTTAATATATATATTTTCAAATTTTTTATATTTAATCTAAGTAAATTAATATCTTTTAATTATAAAAATTAATCAACTTATTTTGTAATTAAATTAAATATAAAATTTTTTAAAAAAATATATAGTAACTTATAAAAAAATAAATATTATAAAAATTTATTAATAAAATATAATAAAATATAGATTTTTTATATAAAAGTTTTCAATTTTACTAATTAATATATTTTATTTTTCTATAAAAATACAAATAATAATTCATATTTTAATATATTGTTATAATATGAATTTTTACTATATTAATTATTTATATTTTATTAAATAATTTATATCATAATATTATTAAATAATATCTTATTAAACACTAGCTAGAAAAGTTCTTATTTATTAATATTAGATAATAAAATAAAAGTAATATGATTATAATAAAATTAATTTAATAATTTTAGCAAAATTAGCATATAGATTATAGCTAAATTAACAATATGAATATAACAAAAATAGCAATATAATACTGTTATAATTTGATATTTTTTGTATTTAATTTTATATAATTTTATATATTATTATATTAGTATTTAAAATAATATTATTGAATAATTATATTAATAATTAGTATTTGAAATTCAATTTGAATTTTAGTTTGAATTTCAATTTGAATTTCAGTTTGAAATTCAATTCAATTTATAATTTTATTAAATATTTAGTTTTTATAATTTATTTATAAATATAGCATATATCTTAGCTTATAATTAGAATAAGTTAAACAAGTTTGAAGTTTAGAAGTTAAACTCATCTTTTATTATATATTTCTTTCTTACTTTTAATTAGTTTTATAATTTCTCATCTTAATTGCAAAGTTATTATTATTATTTAATTTATAATCTCTCATTATTACTACAAAGTTATATTTTTTATAATATTTAAAATTAATTTCTTATTTATATTAGCAAAATTAATAATATATAATTGAATTAATAAAAGAAATTATATTTAACTTGTTTATAAATTAATTATTAAAAAAATATAATTATCTTTGAATATTCTAATATTATTATAGCTAACCAACAAATGAATATATATTATTTATCTTTGAATATTCATATTCTTTCTCATATTTGAAGTTATATTTTATAAATTCTTCACTAATTTAATATTATATATTATTCATATAATCTCCTATAATAAAGCTTAAAACTATATAAAATAATAACAAAATTTGATATTCTTTCTGTGAAAAAGAAAAATTCAAAGATATTAAAAAAATAAATAAATTAGTAAATGAATTTTTTGTAGATAAATCACTTAAGTTAATAAATCAAATTGAATTCAACACAATTAATCAATATTAAAATAAATTAATTATTTGAAGAATTGAGAGACAAAGTTAATTTAAAAGAAACTTTAATAAAAAATAACTCAAAAAAATAAAACAATAAATAACTGGAATAATTGGTAAAAGCTATTTAGAAAATACAATTACCAAATTAATTAACTTATCACATTACTAAAATAATACTTTCAACAAAATAAACAAGAAATTTAAGTATATATATATCATTTGCAACAAGATATTACAAACTTTCTGATACAAGTAAAGCTTATTGAAGATAATAAAAACTTTAAGAACAATTAGCTAAACTCTAGAATTCAGAAAATTAAATTATAATTCAAAATTCCTGTAAAAAAATAAAAGAAAATAATCAAAAAAAGGTTTGGTTTTTTAGTCCTAAAAAATCATCAATTTTGTTAACAAATTTTCAGATTAAAATCTAATAAAAATCTAATAAAAATTCAATAACTTTGAAATATGATATCTCATGATTTATTGCTCTAATTCAAACAAAAATATTACTATTCAATTTATCTAGTTTTAATGAATTGAATAATAATATTTTTATTTATATTGAATTAATGAATTATAAAATATCACATTTCAGAGTTATCAGTCAATTTTTTATTCAAAATCAAAATAAATATATTATTTACAAATACATTATTATTAAATTTATCTAATTTTGATAAATTTAATGATAGCTATTTTTACAAAAATGATTTAATAATTCATAAAATATCATATTTTAAAATTACTAAATTAATTTTGATTTTTTGAAAAAAACTTATTTTAATTTGGAATATTTAATTTAAAGCATGATATATTATAATTTATCAGATTAAATTTCACCAAAATTCAGTTACTATTCCACTAAATTTTAGTAAATATGTGACTTTATTTTATTTAATTTGATTTGATTAAGTGAGTAATAAAATATTAATTTATTTTTTCATTTTTGATTAGATTTTTATTAAATTTTAATCTGGAAATTTGTTAATAGAACTTGTAATTTTTTGAAACTAAAAAACTAGATCTTTTTCTAATTATTTTCTTTTATTTTTTTATAGGGAATAATTTACTAATACAAATTATTGAAAAAGATTCAAAAAATCAAGTAATTCAAATAATAGAAGAAAATAATAAAGAAGATCCAGAATTAATTATACAATTTAATTAAATAATAATCAAATTAACAAATTTAACAAATGTTATTCAAGTATAAGCTAATATTGCTCCATCAACAAGAGAAGTATTATTTGCAAAAATTATTGATTTTTATAGAGATACTCAAGATTCTATTAGATAGTTACAAAATTTTGAAAGCATATATTAAGTTAATAATATTATTGATATGAGAAAATGATAAATTATTGATGTATACTACTAGAATATGAATTACTAATAAAAGAGCAACTATTGCAAATTAATCAATATAATGAAATTCAACTAAATTCAAATAAAGTAACTAATCAAAATATATTATTTATATTTTAATTTAAATAATAATTTAGAATTATTAATAAAATTTTATATAATTTTATGCTTTATTATGGAAATACATAAGAAAACACGTAAAGTTGCATGAGATTAAATTAGGTGGAAGAGTTTATGTAAATAACTTTTAAAATAAAAGAAAATACTATCATAATTAAGGTTGCTTGCTGAAATCTCTTAGTGATTGCTAAAATTTTGTTAAAATTATAATAAATTATTAGTAAATAACCTGTTGAAATTCTGATGAATTTTAAAACTTATCATAATTAAAATTATGTCAAAATTCTAATTAATAATTAGTATATAATCCATTAAAATTATAATGATATTTTTCTGAAAGAATTTAAACAAATATTCTTAGTTATGATATAAATATTTAGTTCTTACATCAGGAAATTTTTTGGAACAATATTCATCAAGAATCATTGTCATATCTGTAAAAATCGATAAATATCTCTCTGAAATATCAATATTAATCGATGACTAAGGTTGCTTGCCGAAATCTCTTAGTGACTGTTTAAATTCTGTCAAAATTATAATAAACTATTAGTAAATAACCC
>CAJVPL010001848.1:0-11465 GCA_910591945.1 Ambispora gerdemannii
TCCCCCTTACAAAGTATCCCCCTCTTATAGTATCCCCCTCTTCACATAGTATCCTCCCGGGTACTATTCAAGTTAGTCTGGGATTTCTTGAATAAGACCGGGGGTACTGTAGTAAGCGCTATACGGTAATACTATTGAATAATATTTATTTATATCTTATTGGACACTAGCTAAAAGAGATCTTATTTATTAATATTAGATAGTAGAACAAGCAATATGATCATAGCAAAGTTAGCAAAATGATCTGAGCTAAACTAATAATTAGATTCTGGCTAAACTAGTAATCTAATCATGAAAAAAATAACAATATAATATTAGCAAAGTAAGCAATTAAATCTTAGTAAAAATAGTTTTTGTAAAATCATCAAATATTATAAAAGCAATATAACTTAGCTAGTAATGTGAAAAATAAGTTTGAATACTTTGATAAAATCTAATAGTTTTATAAATCTCTTGTTAAAATAACTTGTTAAAGTTATATTTGATATTAATTTTGATTTTAATCTTGAAAGATAAATCATTATTAAATAATTAATTATTATAATTAACTTGAAAGACAGTCACTTGGAAGACTTATCATCTTGAATTATTATCTTTAAATTATAAAGAAACTTAGTAAAGTTTAGTGAAATTATTGTATGTTATTCTAACTTGTTACAATAAGAACATATATTATTTATCTTTAATAATAATTTTCAGTCTCTCTCATCATAAAATTTAGTCTTTTTCATCTTTAGTTAGTAGAAACACATGATTAACATGTCAAAACTTAAAGCATATAAAAATGGTAACAATATATTTTGATTAATACCAGGAAGAAATAGTGCTTTATAATAATTATTAGTTAAAAAGCTAATAGAATTAAGAGATTTTGCAAGTTTTTGATTAATTTAATTTTTATAAAAAAATATTAGTTATCTTTTCTTGTAAATATCCATGCTAATATCAAATGTCTGCAGTCAGGATTTGCATATCACATTGATATATTAAACCTTTATCATAGTGATATTAAATCCTTAATTCTGTAATTTTACTCTTAATTTCCACATGAATATCTTTCCATAATTAGTTTCTTGTGTAATTCGTATTGTAAGCTAAATTTAGAAATATTTCGTTATGAATAAACATTACCTTTTTTCTTGTGTCATGAACATCCCATCGTTCTTCAATATTATGCACGTAACGATAGTGATTATCTAGAGGACAACAACAATGAAAGACATCGAACGATTATTGTTTAATTGCTTTGAAATTTTAAGAGAAATGATCAATGTAAAATACTAACTTTAGAATTAGCGTAGTAATTCGAAATTGTACAAAAAGAAGCATTCTCGAGTCTTTGAGAAGACATCATGTTTTTGATCTAATAAAATAACAAAGTTCTTACTTGTAATAATAATACTTGTGAATACACTATTATTTTGTTTTGTTTCGTGATCAAAACTTCAAACTTTGTGAGTAATTGCAAGTAGTGGACGCTTCTCCACTCTAAATAAGCCGTCGATTTCTTATTTTGGACAGGTCGTGTCTGTTGAATTGTCTTTTAGTATTGAGTTTTTCTTGGACAGGCCGTATCAATAAGTCCTATCACGTTTGTGAATATATTGATCATTGTTGAATAAACAAGATTTTATTTTAACGTTGAATAAACTAGATTTTATTATAACGATTTGACTCATATTACAAGAGTGATTCTATTCTATCTACTCTTTCAAACACCCCCTCCCCCTTATTGTTGAGAAAAGGTCGATTTGCGTACAAGTCGTCACGGGAAACCTTTAGAACACCCAAAGAAACCCTTTGATCGTAAATAATTTAGTCTAGCTCTCATCCCCGTTGCGAAAACCCCTCTTTAGTGAATCATTATAGTAAGACGCAATAATATAACGAAGCATTAATAAAAGAAGAAACGGTTATAGTACATCCACCTCGATAAACCGAATTTTTTATTAATAGTCCGACGACCACTTCGTTATATCGAGTTTGACTGAACTAACAACCAACGCTTTTCTCTTGATAAGAAAGAATTCGAGAAACCCAAAGGAAAAATATATAAGAATTAACTTATGTATATTCTGAAACAGCTATATAAAACTTAACCAAATTTGTAACAAGACAAAATACACAATTGCTCAAATCTCGATGATATCGATTTACCGTTACTATGAAAACCAATATTCAATTTCATTGGCTAAAATTGATAAGCAATTACTACATAAGGGTAATGCATGTCTATGTTTGGAAATTGATATGCATTATTAGCCAATGAAGATGAAGATTGGTTTACATAGTAAATTCATTATAATCAATTTTCCCACATGTATTATTATTGTTCATCAATTTCCCACAATGTGAAAAAGGAGCGCGCGTTCATTAAAATTTTCCCAGAAGATAATTTACTTATAAAAAGCACCTGTTCTTCTTTCAGCAATATAACTTTTATCCATATAAACTATTAATCCCACACGAAGAAAAAATGTCGCGACTAACAAAAAAACTCCACTGTGTCGCTGATTTCTGTGTTATTCCTATCGGCGTAGGACCTAGTCTTTCAAAGGTATCGACCAAATATTTTTCATAGATTTGGCTAACGTGGAGTATGTTACGAACAATTTTTCATATGTTAGTACATTGTCGAAACCCAAAAAATCTTGAATGAAGCTGGGTAAGTAAATAATTTTGATTCGATGCATAATATTGAAGTAGCGTTAACATTTTTTTATAGATTAACTCATAAGCTTCACGCGAAGGGAACCAATATTGGTATATTTTCATCTTTTATTATCTTTTTAATATGGATATTGCAAATAATTTAACAATCAAATGACGCGATACAGAGGGCGATTGGAGTGAAGTGATGGAGGCAATTCGCAAATGTAATGTTCGCTTACACGAACTCGGCGTTCCTCGAATTAATACCACTATTCATGTCGGGGTAACGAATATATTAATAACTTGGTGGTTTCACGTATTTTTTATTTTAGTTACTAATTATGTAATCTGACGATACTAATAACTAGACGCGTACTGATAAGGAAGACTCTATCGAAGCCATGTAATATAATTGATATTCGAATCGCGTTTAATTAAACGGGGGGTTAATTGTTAATTATTTTTCCCTTACCTTTTTCTTTTAGTATTCGATCTACCGAGAAAAGACTTCAAGCTTCCTTGTAATATATATAGTTGGCAGGCTTCCTTTTGTTAATTTGTAATTTTTTCGTGAAAAGTTTAGTTTACGTTTCTTGTATTAAATCGATACTTTTTTTCATATTCATCAATCGGAGAACTTGCTGATATTCAGTGTCAATTTCTTATCCAACCACAAATTGCTGTTTTTTATATGCTTAAGCGAACGCGTAACTTAACAAATAGTAAGTTAACGATGCCACTTTAATAAAGAAATGAATATTTATTATAAAATATAGCCAAATTATGAATAATGAAGTCATATAAACAGTTCACGACGTTTATCTTTTTTGATTCAATGCTAGAAGAGCCCTAGAAGAAAGATACGAAGGAGGAGACACGTTAAACACGTTAATTAAATTTTTTTAAGGAAACAAAAATACAAACTACGTACTCCAAAGTTAATCGTTCTTTGAGTGCAATCTCTTGGCGTTCTCTCTCGATCTCTTCGAATTTGGAAATAGTACTATCGATAATATAATGACGGCGTAAGACAACTATGAATGAACTCGATAGAGGGTAATAATGTCGGTGACTTACTTTGCCATATAAAAAGCCTCAAGAGTCGCGACTGCGTCCTGCTCTGCCTTTTTAGCACGATCGACGCATGTCTCTTGGGTTATGACAGTCTTTTTCTTTGGAGAGTACGAATTCTTTGTTGTTAAATTCGCGTTATCGTAATGTTTGCTGTGTTAGAGTAAATAAAAATAATAACAAATTATTAACCTAATAAAAAAATAAATAAAATGAAGAATACATACATTATTCGTTCGACTATCGTGTTTTTATTACCGTAAGAGGCAACGCCGAGTTTTCGCGCAATTTCTGCATCAAAAAAAAAACAAATGAAAAAAAATTCAAAAAAATTTGGTAAAAGACAAAGAAAGTAACTAACCAATGATTTCAGATTTTTTCTTATTGATTAATTCCAAAAACGAGTATCTTCTTACGTTGATGTTGATATTGTTAAGATTATTTCTCTTGGTGGTGGATATTTTCGTCATTACGTCTAGCTAACTGGTTAGAGGTCGTTTTACTTGTGCGTATTATTTCCTTTGAGATATACTACCCATAGTATTTATTATTTAACTTTTTTTTCTCTTCCAAATACGTTTATTGTATGCTAATTTTTTTTATGTGTCATAAAAAAAAGGTGATAGGCAACAGAACGGTACAAAAAGAAACTTACCAAGATGAAAAAATTTCGAATCAAATATAAATATTATTCGAGTTTAGTGGGAAGTAAGAATGATGATAACAATAAGCAATCAAATCAATATTTTTTGGGTTTGGTCATTAAAGGAAAAAAATTAACGACTGTTATTGTTGTTGGTGATGAAAAACGAAAAAAATGAGATTTTATCCATTCCAATACTATCAATGATTGGCTATATTTACTGATGATTCATACGATTTTTGGACGAGTAACAGGGACAATTTTTTACCAGTGGTTGTCATGTGATTACAAGTCTTGGGGATTATGATTTCTTTGAATAAAAAGTCCTCACCAACACATTCTTGCAGAAAACAGAAATTTGCATTGCTGTTTTTATGCCAAAGTGAGCTCTTCAGTAAACAAGATTGATGTTTTTTATTATTAGGATTCGTTGATTTAATCGCGTTTTTTAAAATATGCTAGTTACATTCGTCATAAATTGTCGGAAAAAAACATTTAATAAAAATTACAACACAAACTTTATATAGGTAAGCTGCTGTTTACTAAATAAATAAATTTTTTAATTTATAAACTTCGATGGCTAACGCTAACGCTAAGTTAAAACAATGATGTTTAATTAAAAAAAAGTAACAAATCCATTCAAGCTTTCAATTTAAATTATCACCTTTCAACGTTAAGCAAAAAAATATTGATTAAAAAGATGGATGTTCCGTAAATTATTTGCTGTTTTGTATTAGACTACGACCTGGTTTTGCGTTGATTTCGTTGCTTGAATTGTAAAGTTTTTAAAGTTTTTTTTTTCTATTCAGTCTTGCTTATAATTTAATCAGAAAGTATTAATTTTTATAAAAAACGATACAGCGCATTTTCTAGTTTCATGTCGCATTGATTTCTTATCGTTATATGCAAATAAGTGTTTTAACAATATAAAATTTTATTCTATCATTCTATATGGATTGTTCTTGCTGGCATGTTTTATGAATTTTACAGTCCCTACAGAAAGTAAGGGTGGTTAGTTTTTTTAAAGAAAGGAGCAATTCTTAATGAACAACCACGCAAACATTTTCCATGTCAAAGCAGGTTTGAATGCCGTTTGACATGTTAAGAACTATCGCTGGTAATGTTATTTCAATCTTGTTCTTCACGATTTTTATTTGTAAAGTAATATATATATAGATCTAATACAGTTCTTTTAAGCCGGACATTTTTTCTTAATGGGTGAAGATCCGTCGACTTGGTAAAATTTCGCGTGATCCTGAGTCAAACTGCCAAATCGAGATATGTACTATCGTGAACTCCAAAAATCTGAATTAGGCATTGATTAACAACATACGTAGATTTTTAATAAAAAAGTGAAAAAGATGGTTTTTTAGAATATTGCAGCTATAATAATAGTAATTAGATGAATAAAAGTAGAAAACTTGAAATTTAATTCCTATTAATACTAAGAAATAGGTTAATATGTAATATTAACGTGTTATAATAAGAGCGAAAATTTGATTTTCTACCATTTTACTAAGAAACACATAAGTGTAACTACACATTATGCATTTTGTTAATCCTTGATGAATACACTAAAAACGACATGTCCTATGACCGCTATGGCTGGAGATAGATTTCGGGATAGAAATGTCGTGTATTTTTTCACGCCAACTTTTTTTAAAAGGACTAATTACGTATCTGATAAAAATCGTTCCATTATTTCCGCAGAGACTGTAAATTTACGAATACTAACGCTACATGGTTTAGACTAGAATGCGCCGGCTCAGTTAAGCTGGTGCAAGTCGATCCCTAATTTCATTATAATGCACTCCTGCATTCTGTGTACATGTACCAGGTTATGCCGATCATGATTTCATGTACCGTAATTTGCCATTTAGAATATCCCCCTATAATATTATATCCCCCATGAATTTAATTCTGGTCAAATATTGGCTAATTCTGGCTGAAACTATCATTTGCATATAGAATATCCCCCATATAATATACCCTCGTGCCGTACAGTATACTCCCCCGGATACAAATCGGATTTTGGCTGGTGGAATGTAACATACCCCGGGTATTCTAAACGGTAAATTACGGTACATGTAATCAGGGTGGCGCAAAACAATAAGGAAGCGTAAATTTTTTGATCAACCCGGCAAAACAAATCCGGCAGAAGAAATAAAAAGCAAAAATTACGGAAAATGGATGTTCAAATCTAACTTTAAGTACTAATAAAAAAAAAATGTTTGGGGGTTTTACTCCCGCTCAATCCCAACCCTAACTTGTAATATCCATAAATGTATTTGTCATGTGTTTTGTATTACAGTACTGAATCACGTGGTCTTTGACACAAGAAAATAAAAAATGTAAAAAATGTGGAAAATAGATGTCAAAATCTAGCTTGAAGTACTAATAAAGATTGTCGGAAAAGCAATTTTACATATAATCTTATCCTCAACTCTAACCCTAATCCTAATCCAAACGATAAAATTATTTTTAACGTGATCACGTGAGCGTGGATTTTGAAGGCCACACTGTCCGCACAAAAAAAGGGTCGGTTATTAATTTAAAGGTTAGAATTTAGGATTGGGACTAGAGCTATAGGTAAAATTGCCTTTCCGACACTTTTTTTTAGTGTACTAAGCTAGATTTAGGCATCTGTTTCCCATATTTTTTACATCTTTTGCTTTTTTCATTTTCTTGTGTTGGATTTGTTTTGCCGGGCTGATTAAAAATTTACAGAATGCAGGAGTGCACATCTGTTTTACATTTGTTTTCCAGTAAGAGTCAAAATTAAAGTTCATTAATAGTATAAGGATAACATATTGATACGTACTTTTAATAGATTCCAGTGGCTTCCAGTAACAACACTGTGGCCGGGCTGATCAAAAATTTGCACATTCTGTGCCACTGGCAAATAAAACATTTATGCCACCAAGCTGGCACACAGGATGCTATAATGATTTTCTCGATTTTCTTGATTGCGCTGCGTATAATAAAAAACTTCATATGTTAATTCTTTTTTTGTCTTAATATCCAAAGACATTTAGTTTATTTTTTTGCGTTAACTTTTTTAATTTTACAAAGTTGTAGCGTAATTTCTTTACCTTAATTTACTTGGATTTAGAAAAAAATCACTGTTGATTTCCTATTGTTCAATCTCCATATAGCAATAACTCATTATACGCAGTTTCGGGTAACCCAATTCTTGCAACGAACATGTACATGTATCATGTATTATTTTGCGTTTTGCTTGTGTATCCGCAGTGAACACAATGATCAACCAGAGAAATAAAAAAATGTATAAATATGATGATATTTTGACAAGCTCAGAAAATTAGAAAGTTAATAAGTTAATAAACACAAAAGATCCATTGAAGAAGCTAAATACTCTATTAGCATACAACTAAAAAAAAAAAGCTAAATACTCTCTATTAAACACATAACTAAATTAATTACGCGCGTTTTCAAAAATGACTGAATACACCGAGATGTTCGCACCATTAGTTGCGCTATTCAACCAAGCCCAAGTCACAGCAATACTAATGGCATGGCTACCGAAACAACTGGAAAACTATTTATCAGGTGTGATGGCTGTCGATATGTTTCTCACGTGTGCCGTAGCAACAGGAGCGACAGCATCCTTGGGCGCTCTGTACGTTTTCATACATAAAAAATGGTCAGAGACACCAACGAGCAAGGAAGGAGTCGTCGTTTTACAAGTAGAACCTACATCAGCTGGCCGATGGGGATATCAATATCCGTCGCAGTTCTATGAAGCATTATCGTGGATGATTAGCCAGCAAACGAAAGAACTTAATGAAGGTGCATTCATATTACAAAAACCGTCGAACGACGGTTATCAAGATGATGATGAAGAGGATGATTGCGCACCCCAAGAATTCAATATTCTTCCCGAGAAAGAACAAAAAGTTGTAATCGAATATAAGGAAAGAAAATTCGACGTCACTTTTAATTCTTTTGACGATGATTCCAGCGAGTCGACTAGTCGTAAGAAACAAAAGCCGTCAATTTTTTTGACTACTAAAGAAGAGTCCGATACTAATGTCGCTTCAGTGGCGGATTTTATTAATGGTGTGACGCGTGCTCATTTGGAATACTTAAAATCGAAAAAAGTTCGATCAAGATACGAGAGAAATGGCGATAGTTGGAATTTGATTCAAGCTTTGGTCGGTAGTCGTGGATTGGATACAGTCGCATTGGATGAACCACAAGAAATTCTCATTAAAAAAGAATTGGAAACTTTCACTAACGACAAAGAATTTTATGCTCGTATTGGTATTCCATATCGTCGTGGTATTCTACTATATGGAAAACCAGGCACAGGAAAAACCTCTTTAATAAATGCGATTTCCGCACAATTACAACGAGATCTTTACTTTATCAATCTGAAAAGCTTTCAAAAAGAAAATCCTGATAGTGAATTAAGTGCCGCATTCAGTTCTGTACCCGCGAATCAGATTATCGTTCTCGAAGATGTCGATACACAATCAAATGTACTACACAAACGGTCACTTCAAAAAAGTGATTTCTTTGATGCAATGTCCTCCGACGACGACAAACCAATTGTCTCGTCGGGATTCGGACCTACTTTCAGCTTATCAACATTTTTGGGATGTTTGGATGGTCACATAATTTCCGAAGGAATCATCATAATCATGACCACGAATCACGTTGAACATCTCGATCCGGCGGTAATTCGTCCCGGTAGAATGGATTTGCAATTGGATCTTGGCTACTGTACACATTATCAAATAAAGAAAATGTTTGCAAGTGTCACCGAGAATCCCGAGCTACAATTTCCGCAAGAAATTTTGGACAAGATTCCTGAAGGGCTTTTACCTCCCTGTCAAGTTATGACAAACATGGTGTTGTATCGTAATGAGCCACACCTGATTCCGGACAAGATTTTGGAATTAGTTGATAAAGTGAAGCAAGACGAAGAAAAGCGAGAAATGGAACGTATTCAGCAGCAAATTGAAAAGAAATTCAAACGAACCGAGAAAGTCGAAGGAGAAGCAAAGAGTGAAACTGAAGAAAATAAAGAATCAATTTCAGAAAAGAAGGAAAATGAAGAAGCAAAGATTGAAACCAAAGAAAATGAAACAATTTCAGAAAAGAAGGAAAATGAAGAAGCAAAGATTGAAACCAAAGAAAATGAAACAATTTCAGAAAATAGTAATGGTAACGATATCGACACAGACGAAAAGAAAGAAAGTGAAGAGAAAGAAAAGGATCTGACTAAAGGAGAAAAAATAAATGCCACGAACTTTAAAGATGATCTAATCAATTTCGAAGAATCGATAATTGATAAAACGCCTAACGATGATACAATATCGAATGGTAGTTGTACCGATGTTGAGGAAGAGTCAAAATCCACAACGTTATCATCGTTAAAACAAATAACAGAAAGCAAAATAATAGAAAACAAATCAACTTGGGAAGCTGTTGGTTGAGATTAAACAATTATTTTTATTTTATTGTATTTGAACATTAGCATAGACTGTACTGTTTATTAAACGTTTCTCAATATTTGAATAAACATTTAACATTGAAGCACTATTGATTTGCTTAAAGAAAACACGTTGCTATGTGCAAGTAAACTTGATAGGCCGAAGTCCTATAAACTAAGTAAAAACTCGATAACCGAAGTTCAAATTTGAAAGTTATAGTAACCTCGGCTTACAAAACAGTAAACTTGATAAAACGAATCTTTCAAAAATTCACCAGACCTATTCGGTTTATCGAGTTTCGCTTGTATAAAGAATCGAAATCTATAAAATACAAGAATTCTAGCATTGCAATCCGAGTTTTTTCTTTACCGCTTTAGACTACACTAGTAACTCAAATCAACTTTATATGCAAGATCGATTTATTAAATCTATTCCAAGAGGAAAGAGCATGCGTCATATTCTTGAAAGCTGAAAAGTATATACTGTTGCGTCAACCCTAAAACTATCTGAATTAAAGTGGTTTTTCGCAACGTAAATACGAGCGAGACTGAATAATTTACGAGAAAGAAGAGTTCTTTAACGTTCTGTTGCAATTTGTACGCAAATTGACCTTTTAGGGATAGGGGCGTTTCAACAATAAAGTATTCTTTTTAAAGGAAATAATTTATTCAGCAATAACCAAAATAATCTAAACACAACAGGACTTATTGGCACGGCCTAATCAAAGAGAAAAACTCGATATCAATTCAACAAAATCAACGGCTTATTTAGAGTAGAGGAGCATCCACCTCTTGCTACTTTGCTCGCAAGATTTGATGATGACCAAAAATAATAAAATAATAGTGCATTCACGAATAATATTATTACTACAGGTAAGAACTTTGTTATTTTATTCGATCAAAGCATGTCTTCTCAGAGACTCAAAAACACTTATATATATACAGTTTCGAATGCTAATTCTAAGGTTAGTATTTTACATTGATCGTTTCTCTTGAGGTTTTCTAAAAACAATTAATAATAATCGTTCGATGTCTTCCAATTGTCTAGATCGTCGTTCTCTAAATAATCAATATCGATCGTGCAATAGCATTAAAGAACGATGTGAATGTTTATGACACAAGCAAGAGAAAAAAAGGTACAGTGCATACAAGCTAAAGATAGCAAAGAATTTCAATCTACTACCACTTTTTTTCAAACAATTTTTTCACCAAAAACTCAGCATTATTTGATAAAGACTTGAATGAATATAATAATGATTAGTTTTTCTTTAAATTTAAAGTTATAAGTATTAAAATTTATTAATTGCTATTAGTAAATGGAACAATATTGAAACATCACATGATAACTAATCATATTCTAATTGGTTGTAAACATTATCATGTATAGTTTGTTATATAAAATACTGTAATTTTATTGATTCTTAACTTTGAACTATAAAATTCTATAATTTTATTGGTTCTGATTCCAAAATTATAAGCTCAGATATATATTTAAAATTAATAATTGGAACTGGATTGGATATACAGAGACCTCCCAGAATATTGTGGACACTTTTTAAAATATAATAACGCAAAAACTAATAAAAAAGCAAGATTTATGATTCTAAGCTAATAGAATCATTGAAACATATTGTATATTGT
>CAJVPL010001849.1:0-11465 GCA_910591945.1 Ambispora gerdemannii
GTATTTTAAAAAGTGTCCACAATATTCTGAAAGGTCTCTGTATGAATATATATATTTAAATATATATAAGTATTAACTTTCAATTTGTTATAATAACTTTAAATTTTTTAATTTAGTAAATAAATAAATACTCAAGTATTTATTTATAATTTTCTTCTTTTTTATTTTTAAAAAATATAAAGTATATAAAAAAATATTGTATTAAAACTTGTTATATCAATAATATTAAAATAAAATATTTTAAATTTATTTGTTTTATAAATAAGTAATATAAAAAATAAATATATATTAACTTAATAAATTTATAATAAAAGAAGAAATATATTTATATATATTATTATTATATTAATAATTATATTTAAACTAAGTACTTAAATAAATATATAATTTTACAAGTTTTTTAAATGATTTTTTAAATATTATTAAAATTAAAAAATTATTTTGATGAAAAAAATATTTTTCAAGAATAAATTCTAAACTTTAATATTTTATTTAATTATTTTTGTATTTGCTTATATATAATATATATTATTTAAAGTTATCAAATATTATTTTTTATAAAATATATAAACTTCTTAACTAAGAAGAAAATTCAAAATTTAATCTGTAAATATAATAAAATAAGATTTATTCTATTATTTATAAATTAAATTTTGAATTTTCTTCTTAGTTGAGAAGTTTATACATTTTATAAAAAATAAATATTTGATAATTTTAGATAATATATACTATAGTCTTCGAAAAGATAAATAAACTAATATATAATCTGATAATTTATAATTATATATTAAATTACAAGTTTATAGATTATTTTTTTAATATTACAGACTAAAAAGAATAATTTATTAATCTAAAATTCATATTTTCTTAATATGTTTCATCTGTAAGATTTAAATAATTTCTGTATTTTTTTAATTATAATTCAAGTATATTTTATATAATTTTAATTTTGTAATAAATATACTATAATATTAGAATTATTAAATATTTATATATATTTATCAATAAATTATAACTTAAAAATTAACTAATGAAAGAAACAAGTATAAATATCATTAATTAAATTTTTTGAATATATTTTGCATTTTTTTATAAGAATAAATATAAATATAACACTTTGTTATATAGTTAATTTTGTAATAATCTTGATATATATTCTAAAAATTAAAATAAATTAATTAATTAAATATAATCTAATAAAAAATTATTCAAATATTTTTAATTAGAATATCAAAAGTAATTTATCTAATAAAATTTTGAGCTATTAAACAATTTTTAAGTTAATAAATTTTATTAAATTTCGTAACCAGTATGATCACAAGATCACGTGATTATATAATGGCGAATTTTAACAAAAACAAAAAATTCTAAAATTCTAAATAACTCAAAATTTTGCTTAGGAAACAAAATTAACTTTTAATTATTTAATATCTCTAAATTGCATTATTTAAAGTTTTTGAAATATTACAAAATTGACTATATAACAAGTTATTACACATATTTTATTTCTTTTTATAATTCTTATACAGTCAAATCTCTTAATAGTTACACTTATTTATAATTATACTTCTCTATAATCATCCTGTTTTACTTTTCTATTTATATATAAATATAGTAAAAAAATTTCTCTATAGTCATATTCTCTCTATAATTACCAAATTTTGCTTTCTCAAGAATGATAACTATAGAAAGATTTGACTATATATATAATTTAAACTTTAACAAATTACTATTTTCTTTAGATTATTATTAATTTTTATATTAATAAAAATATATAAACACATTAATATATTAATACTTTTATAATTTCTCTTGAATTGCTTAATTAATATTATTTATATTTTATATTAATATTTAAACTAGCTTTTATTTATATTTTGGTAATTTTTCTTGAATTACATAACTAAATTAAATATCTTTTATTTTCTTAAAATTATAATAATTTTAATTATTATAAAAAATAATTAATTAAAACTATTAACAAAAAATTTAAATAATGACAAATTAAGAAATTCTTAATTAATTAAGAATACAAATTATTATAATAATTTTTTCATGATATTTTTATATACAATTTATTTCTAATTACAAATTACTAAAATTACTAATTCATTTCATTCATTATGATGCACACCATCTAAAGTCATCAAATATTTATTTTTTATAAAATATATAAATTTCTCAACTAAGAAAAAATTCAAAATTTAATTTGTAAATATGGTAGATTGAGTCTTATTTTACCATATTTACGAATTAAATTTTGAATTTTCTTCTTAGTTGAAATGATTTTAGATAATGTGCACCATAATAATAATAATAACCATGTCATAAAATTCTCATGTTCCATAAAATCACTAATTTATTTGTTAATAATACGTAATTACATTATGCATTTACAGATAGACATGTGATATTTCCATAATCCATCATATCATATATCACTATCACGTGATCACAAGGAAAAGGGATGTGGATATAAGGAAATTATTTTTGTTAACTTTTTGATAATTAATCGTTATTTTTTGCCAATAAAAGTATAATTTTAGTCTTTTCAGTAGATATTCAATCTTTTGCGTGCTGAGAAAAATCTTCACTATAGCTTATATCGAAAGTTTACTATTAAACTTCGCTATATCAAGTGAAGATTATTAGTGATGGTTTTGTTCTAAAGATAAACCAAATTTTCACTATATCGAGAATGTCTTGTACATAAAATATTCAATTTTATCTAAGACTTTTAAAGAACAATATTACCTACCAGTTTATTTTTTCTAAATGCTATTTCTATAAAAGGTAGATATATTTTAAATACCTCATTTTTATTATTGAGTACAGTCTTCCTGCACCATATGAAATTGTTATTTATTAAGTTTTGGGAAGAATTGTCATGACAAGCAAAGTAAAAAGCTTTCAGATTCGACAGAGTAAATATCTTTGAAAGTACCAATATTAATTGTTTACTTGTAACATGTCACAGGAATTCGAGATTTATACAAAGAATTTTTTTAAAACTATTTCCATAAATAAATCAATAACGATAAATAGTAAAACAAACTGAATCAAAGAAAAAAAGAAACCCCTATTTTTGCCGTTAAAGTGAAAACCAGCACCAAAAATCTCAACATTTAGTTGCCGCATTGAGTCGTTCCACTATTTGGATTATATGTCGCATAGAAACGAACAGATGATAATGTGCAAGCTCCTCCAGCAGTCACCAACAGATAATATTCGCCAGATTTCGGACTCAATCCCAAATTCAGATTGAAATTTGGAGTAGATGATGTTTCGGTTGGATCGAGTTCTCCAAACCATTGTGTCTGAACAACGTTTCCCCTCGCGTCATATAAGTCCACACAGGTGACTTTTATTTGACCACGTGCGTTCGCTCCGGCGTCGAAAGATACTTGGTAGCATTGGCCTTTTTTATAAGAAGAAAAAAGAATTTGTGTTAGATACATTCATATGATCTTAAAAAAATGAATTGTAATACGTAAATACCATTTGTCCACTGGAGTCCAGGTTGAGTAGGTGAAGTAATACGTAACCCATTACAATTGTTATTTTGTCGTTTAATAAATTGAAATGCAAAGACGACAGAAGAAAGTGTCATTACAAGTAGAACAATCAATGCACTTTTGCTAATAGCTAATGATTTCATTTCGAGATTTTATTTCTTTAACATTCGTAACGATAGGTCTCCTTATAACTACGTATCACATGTGGCTGTGACAATTTGTTTTTGTGGCTGTGAAATGTAACACTAACACTAACTACATGTATCTCATAACAATAAGAATGCGCAAATCATATGTGTGCCGGCAACTATTAAAGGTTAATTTTATTGTTTAGGTTAGGGTAAGGGTTAGATTGGAGAACAAAGTGATATGTAAAATTTCCTCTCCGACATTTTTTATTAGAACTCCAAGTTAGATTTAGACATATGGTTCATTTTTTTGTGTCGGATTTTTTTTTCCGGGCTGATCAAAAATTTGCGCATCCTTATTGGTTTGTCATGTGCATGTGATCAGGAACCGAGCACAGATTTAATACGCAACAGTACATGCGTAATGTGTATACCGATACAACATACGTACCAATACGTATATATGTACATGTTCATGTGTATGTGTGATTTTCTGTGGCAATTCAAAATACATAATGTGTGAAGAAAATAACAGCGAAAACAAAGAATGGATTGTGAGTTTCGAATTTCTAAGATAATTTAATATAATAATTTGTGTAATAATTAACCTTATTGTTTCCATATATCGATACGTATAGCACATGTTTGATAAAGTTGAATGTTATGAATTCAGCGAATTCGAAAACACCGAATTCATTAACATCTGTGCTCATGGGTTGTCGTGTCGTGCATTTTGGCCTCGAAAAGAAATCGAAGTCTCGCTTTTGGCATATGAAGATTTTGGATTGGGTGAATCTAGTGACTTTGATAAATTGTTTGAAAAAGTTTGTATTATAAATTTTGGTTTTGATATTTTGTAAATATTAAAAAAATTGCTAAATAAATGATGACAGAAAAAACTCGCAGAAAAATTGGAAAAATTGAATCATCGAAACTTGTTAAGATTGTTAGGCTATGCACAAGGTAAATGTCAAACTTTGATTTTATTATGCAAAGGGAGCCCGTAATTGAGAGATTTTGATACTAATAAGAATATGTTTTCTCAATAAAAGATGGCTTTAGATTATTTTTAATTATGGAAAAATTCGAAATATCTCTTGCGCAATATTTGAAAGAGAATGAGAATTTATTGAATCAAGATTTTGCAATTTCTGTAGCTAAAGAACTCGTTTCTGGTCTAATCTATTTGGAAGCAAATTACGAGATTCAGAATCTGGTGAACATTACAAAATTTTTTCTCATATTAAGCTCTCGACTAATATGATGTTAAATTGCAACTATTAGAATATGATGAATATTTGGATGGATAAAAATATACCGAAATTCGCCTACTTGCATTTGATTCAAACTTCTCTCGACATCCCAAATCCCGAAATAAATTTTTATGATTATCTCAAATTTATCGATCCGAACTTCATCAAGGATCCAAATTTTGTTTGCGATAAACGATCCAACTTGTTCAGTCTCGGTATCATTCTCGCGTCACTTGCTGGAATTTCAGTATATGATTCTGACGATCCAGAACAATTTATACTCGATGTTTATAATGAAAAGTTTCATTGGAACACTAATATGATATCCGTTGCATATGTTCAGCTCTGCCGACGATGTTGCGCATCAGATCCTGATTTAAGACCAAGTTTTAATGAAGTTCTTTTCACACTTGAAAATTTGGAAACACATATTAATCATGTTAAAACAAACGTGCCTGAATTAAATGTATATCCACAAGGAACGGAAAAATTGGAGGAATCGTCCGAGTCAATGCTTCCCTCATTTATAAACTTGGCGAAAGTCTTAACGGAAGATGAATACGAGATTCTGGAAAGCACCTTAAAGACATTTGATAAATACACAAGAATTTTCGGAGACGACAATAAAGTAATGAAGAAAATAGAAGAACACCTCACAGCATTAAATCAATCTCTGCGTAATTTTACATACATTTTGAAGAAATTACGTTTCCTACCAAAATGTGCCTGCTTATTCGGCTTCTTTAATCAAGTCGGTCCCACAATTGATTATAATCAAGCAATTTACTGGTACAAAGTCGCAACATATGGAAAAGATGCTTTTGGTGCAAATCAGCTAGGATATTGTTATTCAAATGGTATGGGAACAAAATCAGACAAGAAAATTGCTTTTGAATGGTATCAAGTATCCGCGAAAAGAGGACATCCACAAGGAACAGAGAATACAGCACATTTGTATCCTATATATTATGGATATGCTGAACAAACTCAGAAAAAGGTATTCGAAATGTATCATAGCAACGCGCAAATTGGATATATAAATGGACAATACCGAACTGGTGTGTGTTATGCGCGTGGCTATGGCGTTACGGTGAATCATCGAATCGCCACCTATTGGTTTAAAAAATCTGCTGAAGGTGAAAATGAGTATGGAGAATATGGTGTGATCACTAATCTGAGGGAAGGGTTCGGGACAAACGTAGATGTGCATGAGGCAATTCGATGGTGTCGCAGATCATTAAGAAATGGAAGTCGATATGCTGAACGTTCTTTGAAGGAAACTTTCAGAGTCGAATAGTTGGAATTCGGTCAATGGCGGTTGGATTTTTTTAAAAAGTACCAATTTTTAAAAACAACCACACAAAAATTTTATTTTTGAAATTCCTCTAAATATGGTTTTATGTGCTATACAAAGTCAATACATGATAAATTCTCTTTCTATGTCAACGCAGGCTTGAAAGCAGCTTGATATGCTAAAAAGATTATAAGTGCTATATCTGGCAATATTATTTCGATTTTTTTTCTTAACGTTAAAGACTTGTTGATTTAGCGTTTATGTAGTCGCGAGTCAAAGTGATGCCCTTAATGATTAACTCTTACAATTAATCAAAATTCTGCCTAACTATATGGTAAAATTGTCCCGCCGAAACTGCCTTTGTTTTCCATGAGCTATTGATTCTTCATAGCAACCGCTGAAATAAGATTTTCGACTTATTTTTTCAGCAATTTTGTAAATGAGTGATCCATAACGATAAAACAAATTACGTAAATCAAGAATGTAAGCGTACTAACCCCCTCCCGTTTTGATTAGATGCAAGTAATTTCCATCGCTGATTGGTTGACTGCACATCGGGTCTTCTAGATTAACCAATAAAAATGCATAAATTTTTTATTAATCCGGCAAAACAAATCCGACCCAAGAAAATTAAAAATGAAATATACAGAAATCTGCCTTGAAGCACTAATAAAAAATGTTGGGGAAGCAATTTTACATATAATCTTATCTCCGCTCTAACCCTAACGCTAAAATTAACCTTTAATATCCTCAATTTGGAGGAAATTAGTAATTCCTTTCTTGCACAAAATGTCATTTTTATCTGCTAACGTTAATAGCCAAATACGTAGTGCCCTATTCAAAGAACATTGCAAATCGACGTAGAGAAAGGTCATCTTAGTTGCTTGATACCAAGGAATTATTTTTATTAATTCTAAATAATCATTACCTACGATTAAGTGAGAATAATATAATTATATGCGGTCAAAACAAAATTAAAATTTTGAACAAACCGAAAAAGTCTGATACATTTGCATTTCCATATATCATTTAAAAAATCTAATTTACAATCGTATTTCTCGGGAATACAAGACGAACCATCATATTCCAGTATTGAAGTACTTTCAGGATGTAGCATAATCTATAGCTAAAGCCAAACGTCGTTATAAAATCAAAATAATAATGTTAATATCTTTAAATAAGAAACGGCTTCGTCATAAATTATCGTCATTGTTCTCGTTATTATCTCAGTTATCATAAAGAAACATCATTTTCTATGCCCAAAACATTTTGTAACTGTCCTAAACTGTCCTGTACTATCGCTATGTCTCAACCTGTATGTCATGACAACACTGTGTTCATTAAAACACAACACATAATACATGTAACTAAAAACATTTTTATATAAAGTGAGCTCAAAGATGGAATTTGAAATTCAGAATACATGTACGCATTCTAAATGCTGCGACGAATGTTTAACTTGTTACACTCATGATTGTAGTAAATGTGCTCGTTGTCAAGAAAATGATTACTGCGAAGAATGTTCGAAATATAACTTATCAAATTTATAAAGTTTGATGGTCTAGCAAAATAAAGATGTCGACAGCCTAATCTTTCGAATGGTCCCTTTGAAGAGTTTACGTTGAATATCTTGCAAAAGGAGAATTCAGGAAAAATCAACATTTATATTGTTGGATTATCTTAGAATCATGACTTTCATCCTTAATATTGCTCAAACGACTTGCCAGTCCAGCAGGTATAGAAAATATAATCGAGAAATTTGCGGAATACTTGCGGAATACTTCCTTGTATTAATCCAGAGGTGCTAAATAGAGAGCCATACAGAGCGGGGTGGTTATGCATGAGATTGTAACTATAATGGAGTATGTTCTATAATCTTCTTGGATGGTGCAAATTTACTATTGAAAAATGTTGGGCACCTATTCCAGAAAACAGACCAACTGATAATTAATTATTTGAATACACCCGGATTCTGTTAAACATTAGATAAACCTCCATGTTTTTCTATCAAGATGGTGTGCATATTAATTCGACCATTCTTATTTCAGCTTTTAATAAAAATCCCACACAAAAATCTGCTAATGGTGTTATAAACTTTATTTTCCTGCTATTAACATACAAACTTTCTTAAGTAACTAATACTTAGTTATGCCGCCATCTGTTATCAACCCGGCAAAACAAATCTGACACAAGAAAATGAGAAAGACGAAAGTGTGAAAAACACTAATAAAAAATGTGGCGGATTAAAACGAATCAGATTAAAACGAAATAGGGACCTTTTTAAAATATCACGTGGTCTAATTTTATTGGTCAACATTAATGTCATTTTACATGTCATGTAATAATGCAATATCATGCCATTAATCCAATCAGCGAATTTAACATGCTCATTATTCATCCAAAGTTTAATTATACATTGATTTATTTATTCACAAAAAAAGCTTTCATATTACTTTTATCTTACTTCTATTGACTTTTTTTCATCACAAAGTTCTTTGCTTCTCCATTCACTTTTATTCTAACAGTTCTATTATTATTTGTATTATAATCATTGACAATTGTAACCTTGTTTCTCAGTTTGAAGATCAAATTTTTTTAATAAATGCTTTCTCAGATAACCAATTTATTTTAATATCATTTTTCATTTTGCATAATTTTCTTTCTTATTCTTTTCATCTGCATTATATAAATCTTATAAGTATTATCTTTTTGCATAACTTTGATAATTGTTTTATATTATTAATTTTGATTTGCTCATTATCCTCTTGTATTACACTTTCATAACTTGATTATTATTTTTTTCATTACTTCAATAATTATTTATTCAGTATATTATTGATTCTGACTTTGTATTATTTTATCCAAAGTACTATAAATCTCTCAAATTTTGAAATTAAAAAGATTTTATATGGTAATTTATTATGAACTTCATGAGAAATTTTGTTGTAAGCATTTATAAATACAGAAAGAATATTAATTTATCAATACTCTTGAATTTTAATATTTTTATTTTATAGTATTTTTATTAAATACTAGCTAAATATTTGATTAACTCTTTTAATTTTTCTTAACTTTATGAATGATGAGTTCAACTATAAATAAACTTTATCTAAGAATGATAATAAAAAATTAAATAAGAATAAAGAATAATTTTATTAAGTATATTATATATAGTAGCAATCAAAAAGAATAGAATACTAAAATAAATTTATTAATAAAATTGAGTTTTTCTATTTATATAAAGTTTTCAATATTACTAATAAATATTTTTTATTTTTACATTAAAATGAAGATAATATCACGTATTTTAATATATATTTTTTTCAGATTTAATCTGATAAAGTTGTTCTAATTGCATATAAAGTCAATTATTTTTTTATATATTTTATTATAAAAAAATAATTGATTTTATATGCAATTAAAACAGCTTTATCAGATTAAATTTGAAAAAAATATATATTAAAATATGTGATATTATCTTCATTTTAATATAAAAATAAAAAATATTTATTTATTAATTAGCTAGAATAAAATCAAAAATTATATTTTTTTTAATAATTAATTTATAAACAAGTTAAATATAGTTTTTTTTATTAATTTAATTATGTACTATTAACTTGATTAATAAATGAGAGGTTAATCTCAAATATTATAAGAAATATAATTTTACTAAAGTAGATGAGAAATTATAAAACAAATAATAAATTAAAACAAAAGATTATAAATTAACTAAATAAAAAAGAATATATAAAAGATAAGTTTAACTTTGTTAACAAATTATTAGCTAATTATTAAGTTCTGTTTTTTTAATCTAAAATACATGTTATATTTATAATTAAATTATAAAAACTAAACTTCAATAAAATTATAGATTAAATTAAATTTTGAACTAAAATTCAAATAGAAATTAAATTCAAAATTCAAAATAAAATTCAAACTGAAATTTAAATAGAAATTTAAACTGAATTTTAAATTAAAATTAAAATTTAAACTGAATTTTTAATTAAAATTTGAATAAATATTTGAATTTCAAATATTAATTATAAATATTAATATAGAAATATAAAATTAATTATAAGAAATATTAAATTATAACAATATAATTTTGTTAAATTTCTTAATAAAAAATAGTAAAAATCAAAAAAATTAATTTTTACAATATTTTATTAAGAAATTTAGCAAAATTATATCTTTTTAATTGGTTATTATTTTATAATAATAAAGAAAATTTAATTAAAAATTAATAAATATATTTTTTAAGTTATAAAAATATATTTTCTTAAAAATATATTAATAAAAATATTTTTGATTTTTTTTATTTCACTTAACTTTTAAATATTCCAATTTGTAATTTTTAATATAAATTTTTACAAAATTTTTTTATTTTAAGTATATTTGTATTATTAAACAAATTGGTTTTTTAAATTCTATATTTATATATATATAATTTTATAAGTTTAAATAAATTTTCGTGAAATTATACCTAAAAAAATCTAAATTCTTATTATTATAATAACTATTATAACATAAAAAAATTTTATTATATAAATTATTAATTAAAAAACTAGAATAATAATTTTATATATATTTAAAATATTTAAATAATTTAATTTTTTATTAAATAAATTAATAACTATCTGAATAATTTGATTTATAATTAATTAATAGATTAAATTTATCAATAATATATTATACTACATTGATATTTTTTAATAATAATTATTTATTAATTTAATATTAAATATTTTTGTAACAAAATTTATATTAATTATATAGATCCTTATTTATTGTATTATATATAAATTCTTATAGATTATTCTAGAAATTATTATACAAATTATTATTTTATTATAATTAAGTAAATTACTTATTAATTAGTATAATATTAAATTATTAATTGATTTATAAAAATAATTATATTAATAATCTTTTAGATTCTTTATATTTATTAATTAGTTAACTTTTTATTTTGTTTTTTTACATCAGGAAATTTCTATACCCGTTGGCAATCGATTTATAACCATGCCCATTGGCAATCAATTATCAACACCCCTATCGTTCACCATCGATAGGGATTATAATCAATTGTTAGCGATTAAAATCGATTATAATCGCTGACAATCAATTGCGTTCGAAAATCATCGAAGAACATCGTTAGCAATTGATTGCAACCACTAGCGATAGAAAACGATGATGTGTTGATGATTGATTGCCAATGAAAATTGTAAGCAATTGATTGTCAACGAGTTCCGTTCGCAATCGATTGCAATCACGA
>CAJVPL010001850.1:0-11463 GCA_910591945.1 Ambispora gerdemannii
CTTCTAATTTTCGCGAAATATTTCGATTCAACGAAGAATTTTTTTTTGTTGCATTAATTATGATCGCCACTGTATGTAGGTTTGTTAGTTTATCACAAAGTTTATCACCTTTGGTAAACTTTGAATAGAATTGGAACCTTAAGCAAGCATTAAGTAAACGTGTTAGTTTATCACAAGGTTGACATGTATTATTATCTGTGAAGGGAGCTGTATCGAAAAAAATCGAGGATCAGCTAAAACGTTCTTGGCTGTGCAGAATGCGCTCACTGGAAAGAGCAATGCATTTATAAAAACGAGTAATGTATAATCAGGAAGGTAAACTGCTAATGGAGTGGGAAGTAATTTTAGTTTCTGATGATAAAGTGTTTTTATGGGAAGCAAAACATTATATGACATATGTAAGTATAAAGAAATCATCTCTCGTGAATTTTTTGGCAAATTTACTGATAATCTGGCGTTCTAGACACATATAATCAAGCTTATCGGTCGATTAAAGGAATCCCCGAAGCTGGAATTCAAACAGTTATTGAGAAAGAAACAATTTGGGTTGTTTGTGGGATAAAATTCCTGATCTTTCCTGGTGGTCGTTACAAAGAAATGTCCAAATTAGCAATGTATTTAGTATCACCCAAAATAATACCCTCCATGATTCAGACCCGAATACTTTTCATTATCTAAATTTATTCGAGCTTGAATAGTACCCGGGTCCTTTTAAAGTGGAAATGATTAGTTCCGGATATGTATACACATGTATTTAAAAATAATGTACATGTACTACATGTACATTAGCAAACAATCAACTTCGTGTATTTAAAATTTAACTAATAGCGATAAATATTATCGTTATACAAAATATTAGTTCCAAATATTAACATAATTTCCCTCCTCCGCGGCTTTTTTAGTATTTTGTACTTTTTGTTTGTAAATACGCTGGCCATTGGCCAAACGGCCAATTGCCAACCCTGATTTACACACTTCTACAATAATGGATCAATTACATGTACTTTGGAATGTGATATCTCAATTTTTAGTAACAAATACCACTATCACTGTATTTATTCTTTTAATTTGCGAGAGGTTTTTTGAAAAATGACTTTCTTCTTCTATTTCTTTTAATTGGCGAGGGGAATGTTGTGGCGATTGGAGAGTGGGATGTTTTTTATTAATTGGCAAATATTAATAAAAATAATATTGTGTAATAAGATAAAAATCTCGACAAACTCACTTACTCCCTCTTTTACTTTCTCGGAATGCTGCACGGGGACATGTGCCGCTTTTAAATGAATGTGTCTTCGGATTGTGCCATCAGAAAAAAGAACATTTAAAATACTTGATCATCTATAAGACAAAAGATATTGAGTACTGTATTTAACAAATATGATCGAGTACTAATTAGGAAACTTAAATACCAGCAACTTGAGAATTTTCAAAGATCTTATCTAAGCCGTCATTCATAAGATGCCATAATTAGTAGCATCTTCCTCTTTTAGTTTCATCGCATATTATCCTTGAGATTTCAACAAATAAAATCTCAAAGGATTTACGCGCTATTTTTACTCTGAGTATTGCGTCTTTTCGCACTTTATTCACTTTGCAATTCAGCTCTGAAGTGGATATGTATTCAACACGATGAAATTATTGAGCAAATGATCAAAAAGTTTAGAAATTTACTTACGCACTCAAGTTTTTTGAGATATCCTTCGCAGTACAATTTGAAGTAAAGAATAGATAATTTCAGCAAAATATGCACCTTCCGACTGATATTTTTGCTTTTTTGGTTGGAGGATAGGATTTCGTCATGCATTTTCTAAAATACTCATAATTCGTTAACGAGTTCATTTATCCTCGTTTAAACCCCATATTTTATTGAAATTCAATACTACATAGTTCGTGAAATTTGCTGAAATTCGTCCGCAAAATTTGATGCATTTATTGATAATTTTTGTGGAGAGATTTGGCACAAATTGCTTGTATATTGCTAGAAAATGATTATTTAAAATATTGAATTTAGACTGTCATAACACCGGACATTTTCAAATATTTGTATTTTATAAGTTGAATAAATACAAAATTTAATTCATGAATATGATCGAAAAGTTCTATCATATTCACAGATTAAATTTTAGATTTATATGTACAAAAATAAATTATATTCTCACTCTCAATACTCCCTTATCTTCCTTGGTTAAGTAAATTAAACGGTCATCTATAACTTTTGATAAAATTGGATTGTTCCAATTTAATTAATCGACCGTTGGTTAAAGCGATTGTAAACTCGAATAATAAAATTTTGCAGCTATATATTATCTTTGATTCGTGAGTCATCACTTAACATGAAATCAATTATTGAATCCGCATTAATGTAATTAACCGCAGTTTATTAACTAAGATGGAGAAATTAATTTTTAGAGAAACGGGTGCTGTAGGACTGTGTGAGTTTATAATTTATTGTTGTCTATAGATGACCTGCACTAGGTCAACTCATGAAGTACCGTAAAGCGTTCTGTATAGTATCCCCCTTTTTAGAAAATTTGAACCACAACTTAGTCAAATTCTTTTTAGTACGTGAATCCAATTTTTGAAATTTTCTACAAAGGGAGATACTATACAGAGCGCTTTACGGTAAATTTAGGATAATCTAATATTCGAAGATAGTGATATAATAAGAATTTGAACAGCCAAATAATTATTGGAACAATTAAAATTAAAATTATAAATACGTAGGTGCATTTATTAAAAAAAATGTACAATGAAATTGGATGATGGCACTTAAAGTTTCTAATTTTTCTGATTCCTGATTTGGTCTGAATACTTTTTTTACGTATATCGAAACACTTATTTTTTACAATAATAATCATTTACAAAATGAACAAGTGAATGTGAATTATAAAATTTACAAATGACTGATGCCGTTTGAAAATATATCATTTGACGTAAGTATTTCGATTTTATAGGATTGACTTCAAAAGTTTTAAATTATTATAATATAAACTAAATTTTTATTCGAAATATAATAAAAATTGAAGAAAAAGAATCTTCTATATTCTAACCTCTTTACAATCTCTTTACATATTGATGCCAAAAAAATTGTATTTTAATAAATTTTAATAATTATTGTTCTTTTAAACTATAATAATACCTTTTTCATTACACCCGCTCAATATTATTTATTTGTTGATAACTGACTTCTTCATTAGGAACCGAAGGAGGATGCGCTTCAGGAACCGGTTTGCGTCTTCTTCGACAGCATAGACATCTAATATAACAGAAAGCCAGCATAAAGAATATAGCAAGCACCAAGAGAATTTGTGAAAGACCGAAATTCGGAGTGCTTTCTATTTTCATGTCGAATATTAGATGTGGTTTCTCTTCGGCAAGTCTAAGTATGGCTTCTCCGAATAACGAATTCGCCGAGCTGAAAAGAAAGAATGAGAAAAAGGGAAATTATTTAATTTCGAAGCGAGTTAAGAAGTAACGGTAATGAAATTATAACTTACGCAAACCATGGCTGGCTCACTATTTTTGGATCATTATACCAAACGGCTTGACTTATTAGTCCTGTTTCTAAAGATATATTTTTGAGTATATCAAGATTTTCTAGTATTTCTTGGTCTTGAGTTGAGGTTAATATCTGGAATAAAAGAAAGTTTAATTTTAAACCTTATATACATGTATACGTTAATACGGAAAAAATAATTGTCAGATATATACATTCATACAAAGCCCAAGCGGCCATATATAACCGAGTCCAGTATGCAAACTTCCAACGCCACTAACTTTTCCCGCAAACCAATATTTATTCCAATCCGACCAAATCAAAGACCGCGTCGACTGGTAAAGTTGATCTTGGACATCAAGGAAACCAATGTAAGGCAGACTTAATAGACTTGGTATGTTTGCGTCATCCATTAGATGATGCGAGCCGTATCCGTCGATTTCGTATGCTAGCACTCGTCCTAATGGTTGATGCTCGACGACTGCGTAATCGAGTATGGCGTTTCTTATTTCACGTGATAATTTGAGTGCGTAATTTCCGAGCGCCGAATCTTGTAATTGTAGCATTTCATGCAAGTGTAGTAACTCAACGGAAATCATTGCATTCGTTGGTATGACGAACGGAAAATCTGAAGCATCATCTGATGGACGAAATTGAGATTTCACGAGTCCTAATATAGAACGATTTCTCGATTAATGGATGTTTGTGTTTTATTACAATATGGAGTACGTAAATGTAAAATTACAGACCTGTTCTTCGTGTAGGACTACCTTAAACATTTAAAAACAAAAAGAAAAATGATTAATCTAGAGTTTATTCAAATATTAAAATGTCGTTTGATAATAAACTTACCTATTCCATTTAATAATAGAGTCTCACTAGCGGTTCTTGTTTTCCGTGTGAATTTATACGCTTCATGACCGAATTCTTCCATCGTGGCACGACGTTGCTCAGTAAAAACTTTCACTGATAACTCAGCGGCTTGAGACCAATTAGCATTCTTAAGAAATGATGTATCGTTCGTGTTTTTCCAATAATGATATGTTAATTTTAGAAAGAAGGCCAAATTATCTGCACCCCATTTTGATTGCCAGACAGACGAAGATGGTAATGGTGTGGTTTTGTCGTTATCGCTCCATGGATTTTCAGGACGTGGAAGATTTGAGTCCAGAGGTGGATAAAATGAGTTGGCGTATGGATCCTATAAGAATAAGATAAGCTTATGTTTATATTGAATTTAAATAATGTTGCATAAATAAGATAATTACCGAAGCAAGAAACTCCGCCTGCATTAATATAACGCCGAGTATCAAATCTTTAAGTTTTGGATCATGTTTGGCGAATGGAGTATATGGTATCATTTGATTCGTTGAATCTCTTATGAACATTATTCTGTGCAAATAAAGCGATTAGAGTATATGATATTGATAAAAAGTAGACATATCTATGTCGCAGCATACCCAATGTTTCCAGGGACAACAAAAGTTCTGGGATACGCATTCGATTTACCGTGCCATGCTATAGCGGAATCTTCATAAAAAAATAATTATTAATAAGTGAAACATTTTATCATAAAAAATCATAGATCTATATTAATACCTAACGTATTTGACCAACAGTTTTCAAATAAAACCGCCAAGTCTTTATCCTTCATACGCAACTTCATACTCTCGATAACATCTTCAATCACCGGACTAGTGAACTTACGATCCAAAAGACTCGGTCGTACTCGTTGTATTCCTGTGACATTGTATTCAAAATCTTCTTTGATCATATTATTACTCATCTCGAAGAATTAGAGTTTCTGCTCTTGTTAGATGGATCAAAGTTGTTGGTTATTCGGCGAAACGTTTTACTCTCTTTTTATATATTCATAATGATGATAGTCCTGAATTACAGCAGAAATGAACGGGTGTGCAGTTAAGTTCTTTGGATCCCACTCACTAGAAAAAGTGGCGTCTATGGTGAAAAAATTAATTCAGCGTAAATTATGATATGCCACTCACAGCTATACAGGGAAAAAACCATACATTTGCATATTGCAGATACATTATACATGTATTGTGTTCAAAAAGAGTGTACATTTGCATTGACTAGCTTTGGATCAGGGCCTGCAATGAGATTCCGAATTTAGTTAACAAAAACTATCGAATTTGTGATCGAGCGAGAAAAAAACAGGTCAGTAGACCTTTCCTGGTACGGCGTATGTGAGACAGCGCTTTGACTATTGTTCTTGTTTTCCTACTTTGATAAAAAAAAAGTGCGAGTTCTTTTAAGCATGATGTCATTAGCAAAAAGCAACATCCATTGAATTATATAGCAGTATCAAAGTTTAAATTCTTTCTTATACAACCAAATTCTATTATTTGAAATACAGTTTCCTCTGTATAATCAAGTTCGTTATAGTGAAGTATAATTAAAATTTCATTATAATAAAATACACATAACTTTATTATATTTTATTAAGAACAGGTACTTCGAAGCTGCCGATAATACAGTCGACTCTATAATAAACTTTTGTGAAACATATGAAAAATTTACTATCAGTTTAAGTTACGGGCTCGCTTTAGCATAATAAAAATAATACGATATACAGTACATGCATCTTGTGGGTGTGAATTTTGACCAGTTTTACCAACCCAAATTTCAAATTTCCTAATTTGGGAAAGCGGGACAGTTCGTAGCGCTCGACCGGCAATGGGCGATATTGTCAAACGAAAGCTAAATTCGGTGCGAATCAACATATAATGCATTATTTTTTTTGCTAGTTGATTATATTTGTTATTGTACTTATTAAATTTTACAATTATTAGAAAAATTAATATCGCGCAACGAATGAAACCAGTGCACGGCCACGTAAGATTGGTAACAAAAGAAAGAAGTTGGGAAAACGGCCGCTTAATAAAAGAAAGTTTGGTAACAAAAGAAAGAAGTTGAGCGCGAAAGAAAATTGGTAACACGACCGCGTAACGGAACACGGCCGCGCGTGACAAAAGAAAGATTGGTAACGAAAGAAAAAAGTTGGGAGCACGAAAGAAAGATTAGTAACGCGATCGCGTAACGGAACACGACCGCGTAATAAAAGAAAGATTGGTAACGAAAGAAGTTGGGAACTGGTCTTCTCTTTATTTTTACATATGCGTTGGACTACTCCATGCTCTGACCGAAGCTGATTCTTGGGCAAGCTGCAATTATGCTAGACGCATTATTAGCTAGCAAGTTAGTAAGTTTAATTCGATCTTTACTAAAAGATGGGAATTTAGCTTTACGCGGCCGTGTTCCCAACTTCTTTCTTTTGTCACCAATCTTATGTGGTCGTGTACTGGTTTCATTCGCGATGTTAGTTTTCTAATAATTATTTCAGCAAATGTTTATAATCATTGTAAAATTTATAAGTACAATAACAAGTACATAATCAACACTAGCAAAAAAAATGATGCATTATATGTTGAATTTAGCTTTCGTTTGATAATATCGATATCGCTCATTGCCAGTCTAGCGCTACGAACTCCAAATTAAGATCGATTTGTGGCTTGTGGCTTATATCAGGGGTAAACCCCAAATTAGGCAATTTGAAATTTGGGTTGGTAAAACTGGCCATTAGCGTTAGAAAAAAATAACGATCCAAAATCAGTTTTATGTTTCCATATATAGTATATCGATATACATGTATAATTGTCCTAGCACTTGCATGTTCAACCTCAATACGTAATGCCAAAATAAAATATAAAAATTATCGTAATTTGTTTTTATCGTTATCGTTATACAGTATCGGTATTAACGTTAACAAGGACAGGTTTTTGATTAATACCAATTGAGAATGTTTGATTTCGACATTGACGTTGAATAGTATTCGCAAGTACCCTAGCCATGGCGAAAAAAAAGTTACGGGTCACGTGTCACCAATAAGAATGCGTTTTGATCAGCCCGGCAAAACAAATCCGACACAAGAAAATGAAAAAAGCAAAAAATGTAAAAAATACGGGAAACAGATGCCTAAATCTAGTTTGATAGACTAACAAAAAAACGTCAGGAAGGCAATTTTATATATAACTTTGATCACAGATCTAACCTTAACCCTAACCTTTAAATTAACCTTTAACAATAATCTCTATTACCGTAGAATTTTTCCGGACATACCGGATATCACATGACCCGTAACTTTTTCCGCCATGGCTAGAGTATCTGTATTCACGGTTTCAGCGATTCATTGGTGGATTACTTTAGCGATAGCGATGGAGATAGGCAGTGCTCCAAATTCTTCGCATATACAGGACGTACATGTGTATTTTCCTGTGTGTCGATTCACAAGAAGCCATTCACATACGTACATGTACAAAAAAAGGATAATGATAAAACTAATATTATCGTCTATTAAAAAAAAAGAACTCATGGATCACATTCGACATAAAACACTACTACAAATATTAAGAACACCACAAAACCGAAAGCAAATAAAGCGACAATTACTGTTTCGACAACAAGAGCAACAACAACAAGAAGAAGAGCAACAACAAAAACAACAACAAAAACAACAACAGCATCCGTTAATTCCAGATATCCTCAAAGAAATATTCAGTGAACTTCCACAACGAGATTTGAATAAATGTATTTTTGTTAATAGACAATGGTCAAAAGTAGCAATTCCTTTAATATGGCGTCGTCCTTTTAGCGGCCCAAACGAGAAATGTCAAAGTATAATACACATGCTATTTACATTAATTCCGGAAGGTGGTGCAACTTCAAGAATTTTTAATCGAGGTCTACTTTTAAGTCAGGGAATAAAGTTACCCGTCAATAATCCAAACCCGTATTTCCCGTACCCTTCGTTCATCAAAAATTTGGCGTATGGAGAATTAATTAATTCTATAAGAAAATCCGGTGTATTTGATAAAAAAGAGGAAAAACAAGATTCGCTTGCATTATGGTTTGCGTTGACGGTCGTATTTGAAGTTTTTAAAGATTATGGCGTGTCACTTCATTCAATTAATTTTAAAATGCAAAAAAATAATCTGGATTGGAGACTGTGTCATTTGATTGTAAATCAACAGTTTTCGTCGTTGGTTTCTAATTTGAAATCAGTAACGTTGGTCGATTATTTCCCAAAGGAAGTTTTGTTCTTGCAAATTGCTAACACATGCAAGAATTTAGTAAGTGCTTAATGTTAAGGATTGGTTGACAAATTCAATTAACGATAATAAATACTGATTCAAATTTGTAAAAGGAAAAAATTGTCGTATGGACTCTCGGCGACCACAAAAACAAGATACAAAAAGCACGACAAAATCTCGCGCACTTAATCAGCTCTCAATGTCATCTAAAACAACTGGAAATTTCTTACGTCCACGGCCACGCAACTCCACTAATGCAATCTCTCGCATCGCAAGCAAAGACGTTACAGCGCTTTCGGCTGTATAATGTGAATTTCGATAAATGCTGTCCGTGGGATGCATTGGCCGAATGCAAACAACTGGAATCATTGGAAATTCTTTCGTATCACAAAGTCAATGAGAATATGGTGCATCCGTTAATTGATGCCATAAATCAAATGAAAAATTTGAAAATGGTCGAGTTTATTCCGTATAGTATGGGAGGAGAGAGTGCATCATTGCAAAAATTGCGGAACGTACTAAAAGAAGTGGAAAATAATTAAGAATATAATTGTGATAAGATACGTTATCAGCAAATATAGTAAAGAAACAATGCTATATATTTCAATCTTTATGAACTGCTACGCTTGCTTATAATTCTTACTTTTATTAATCTTATAATACCTATTTTTATTCGCTTTAATCTTCTGAATTCTCATCTTTTACACTGACAAGACACATTTTTTTTAATATAGAACAAAAACAATGTTTTACCGTTGTTGAACAATTTTATTTATCGATATGTATTCCATAAATGTTCGTAAAAATTAATTCAATTTTTATAAATCATCAAAATAAAATCTAAACAAATACATGTACTACGTAATTGAAATAAGTACGTATCGGTATTGTAACATTATAAAACTGTATACTCGACCATCAAAATTAAAACTAGCTCATTTACCGAACTCAAATCCAAATGTTGCTTTTTTTCACTGGCTCAGACAAAGAATTATATACTACGTATTGTTTTTTCCATTTGAAGTAAAAAAAAATAACCCAGTACCTAGCCACTTCTACTTTGCTGCTGCCACTATCTAGATTTGAAGATGATTTTCTTGCTTTCACATTTGTTCGCGGAGCTTCCATGGATCATTGTGAGAAGTCCGACCACTAACAATAATTCTTTGTTACATTTATCCAGGTATGGATAGGTTAATTCGATGTTCCTCTGTAAATTATAATTTTATTATCCCATCCTACTGTTATTTGTATGAGAGAGACAAAATTCAAGCATCAATTTAAAGAATTCAATACACTTACTGCCAACTGTTGTATGACTTTTTTAATTAACCCCAAATTATATATAAAGAAAGAAACATATCAATGCTGATGCTTTATCCAGAATGTGACAATGCCAAAATCAATATCAGAACCAAAATAACAATAAAAATTGAAACTTACAATAACTTCATACTAGTCTATTGACTTGCCTTTAAATTGAATATTGATTCATTTTGCAAATTCCCAAATCCTGAACCGGCTGGAAAATAATACGTAGACCAAATATCATTCATACTTACTAAAAAATCATCAAAGAATCTTTGAAATTTGTGACGTTTGTGAATATAACGTTAATTGTATTGATACGTTCACGATCATAAAGCATTACATGTCTAGCTCCATACCGATACGTAATCCATTTCTATGTGTATCGATTATGGTTTATATGGTGCATAACATTTAAAGTCATCAAACGTTTGTATTTTATAAAATGTATAAACTTCTTTACTAGAAAGTAAATACAAAATTTAATCCGCGAATATGCTAGAATAGGCCCTTTCTGAGCATATTCACGGATTAAATTTTGTATTTACTTTCTAGTAAAGAAGTTTATACATTTTACATGTACAAATACAAACGTCTTTAGATGTTATGCACCATACATGTACTACCGTAAATTGCCATTTAGAATACCCTCCATGAATTGTACCTGGTCCGATGCATGGTTTACAAAGTGAGTAGAATGTAACGTACCATCCTTGTAATTCTGGTCAAATATAGGTTAGTTCTGGCTGAAACTATTTGTATATAGAATATTCCCATATAATATACCCTCGTGCCGTACAGTATACATGTACTCCCCCGGATACAAATCGGATTTTGGCTGGTGAAATGTAACATACCCGAGGTATTCTAAACGGTAAATTACGGTATCTTGCAACGGGGGGTAACACCGCACATTTTAATACATGTACATGTAATGGTAATCTGATTAAATAATGGTGATTGCCAGCCAATCAAATCCCCCTCTCATTCTACTCGAGCTAATTACGAAAAAATAATATGACGAGTGAAAACAGAATAAAAAGAATATTTGGGGTCGTAGGTTTACTAGTCCAGTGATTGAAGATGTTATCGAAAATATGAAGTTGCATATGAAGGATAAAGACTTGGCGGTTTTATTTGAAAACTGTTGGTCGAATACGTTAGGTATAAACATACTTTTACGATAAATATTCACTTAATAATATGTATTATTTATGTGAAAAAGATTCCGCTATAGCATGGCACGATACATCGAATACATATGTATATATATTATATATATAATCATTTTTTTGCAGAGTAATGTCCATAAGAGATTCAACGAATCAAATGATACCATATACTCCATTCGCCAATCGGGATCCAAAGCTTAAAGATTTAATACTTGGCGTTATATTCATGCAGGCAGAGTTTCTTGCTTTAAATTCAATATAAACATAAGCTTATTCTTATAGGATCCATACGTCAACTCATCTTCCACGTCCTGAAAATCCATGGAGCGATAACGACAAAACCACACCATTACCATCTTCGTCTGTCTGGCAATCA
>CAJVPL010001851.1:0-11450 GCA_910591945.1 Ambispora gerdemannii
TGGGATCGGAGATCAGCCGATCACTGGTCCGGAAATCACATGATCGGACAATTCCCCCTGCATTCTGATACAGTCCAGTTTATTGACTAGCTAAATTTTGTATTAATTTATTGATATCTTTTGATTTATTCAAAAGGTCCTTTATTTATATAAAATAATTTATAATTAAATTATTACAATATGAGATATATTATACATGTTAAATAAATATAATATAGCAAATAATGTTAATATATCTAAAAACTCTACTATGTCTATAATTTATATTTAGTCACATGATTAGAATTAAGAAATTAAGAAATTAGTAATAATTCCAGACTATAATACCAAAATTAAAAAACTGAATTTTTTTTTGATTATTGTCTTTTATTTTTTTTACAGGGTTATGTAATGGATAGATTACAAAATTCAAGTCATTTGAGTAATAAGATATTTATAGTTTGCTCATCAGGTGACGTTATTACAATTCAGAATTGTTCCTAATTTCTTAATTTTTTAATTTTAATCATGTGACTAAATATAGATTGTAAAGATAGCAGACATATTAATATTATCTACTATATTATATTTATCTAACATATATAATATATCTCATATTGTAATAACTTAATTTATATAAATAAAGAATCTTTTAAATAAACCAAAAGATATTAATTAATCAATACAAAATTTAGCTAATCAATAAATTACTTCTTGTTTATTATTTAATGAAATTATACATTAATTGAGTTTATAATTCTTAATCTTGTTATAACATTTACTTTATATACTACTGAACACTCAATCAAATTGTTATAAAATATCAGTACTATATTGCTATAAAACTGTCATCTCACTAAGTAAATACAAAGAAGATATTTATTAGTAGTAGTATTACCTATTTTAAATTAAATAGAATAGAAAAAATTACACAGCACCATAATCTTAAAGCAACTGGATCAAAATATTAACTTACTGAAATAGATGTTGATTGAACACATATATTACGAGATTACCTACCTGGACCTAGAACTTGTGACACTGTTAAAGTTATGATTGATAAAAATAAAAATAACAAGAATTCAGAATCAAAAAATTTAAGCATTTTATTTTAGAAAACATGTCATACTGAAATGCGTGTGATGAAAGCAAATCAGGAAAAAATTACTTGTTGATATTATTATGAAAAAGGATTTGAGAGAAAAATTGAGGATATATTAAAAAATGAGAGAAATGTTAAAGATCAATTCACACAAAATCGAATTTATAACAAAATTGTGCAATATATTTCAGGATATTTGAAAAATAATTTGTGCAAAAAACTCAAAAAACCATTAAGATATACAAGTTATTTCACAATATCAGGATAAATAAAATTAAGCGAATTAACTTCTATGATGCTAATACAATTTCAAAGCTTATAGTAACTCAAATCCAATTAATAGAACAACATTTTAGCAAAGCTGAAAACGAGGAATCTGGTCACGTGTAGGACCGCGTCACATGTAATTATCACGTGACTACTACGCCAAGAAATTTGCACGTGTATGAGCTGTGGCTTGCAACAATACGTTTCACAGTAGTAAAAAACTTGTTATGATACGAATACTAAAACTTATAAACCTAGTTCTTTGATTATAAATCTGGGCACAGTAATAGAACCTTTCTTTTTAAAATGCTTTCAGAATCGTCCTCAATTGTTTCCTCTGACAAAGAGCCTGTTCATGAGATGGCAAATATAGTTAAAAATTATGGCATCGAGGAGTTAATTGAATATTTGGGAAAAAAGAATTTGAGAATAGATGACGAAGACTTTGCAATATTTCGTAAGGAAAAAATAACAGGTCTTGCCTTCCTTGAAACCACTGAAGAAAAATTTCAAAGTTATGACTTGAAAGGAGATCCAGCAACAGTACTCACAAATGTTATCGTGAATCTCAAAAAATGTAAGTATACTTGAGATTTTGTTTGCGTCGTATTTATATAAGTCGTTACTAAAACTCTCACTCTTATAGCCAATATCCCAAAATCAAACACTGGACTTGTATCTGTTTTCGTGGACAATTTCAACTTGTTTATCGAAGGAAAGTATAGTATTGAAAAAGCAGGCAACTTTGATTACCAAAGAAATTCCTATCAACTCAACCAGCTCTACGTCGATCATGGACGCCTTCTATTAACAGTAATGAAAGGACGAAAAATAGGAAGTAATCCGGTGATTGTTGGCTCTCGTCCACCTCGGAACGATTCACTATGGGATAGGATTCAAAATCAAGATTTTGATGTGATCGTTTATGATTGTATTGCAAATAAAGAAAAGAAAGTCGATATGGAACTTGGACTTTCTATAGCGGATGTCGTTTATTCGAAGGATCCTGGTATAGTTCTTATGATTGCCAGCGATGGTGATTATACTCCTGCGATAAATCGGGTCCGAGATAATAATTGAAAGATTGAAGTGTGGTTTTGGTCACCAGGTATAAAATATTGTTTTTTTTACGTTAGTACTCTAAGTAATTGCCTCATTTATTTAGGGATATCCGGTGACCTCTTGAGAAATTGCTTTTTTTCTCTGGATAATTTTTACCGGCATTTTACATATGCATATGAATAGGATCCATCAGGAAGAAGTTATACCCTTGAAATAACTGATGGTGAAACACTCGCAAAATGGCAAGATGATGAAATAATGGAATGTTTTGATTCATTAGAATTATTTGAATGGTGGTTCAGGAAAGAAGGACTGACTATATACTTGTACTTCGATAACAAAACACATTTGAAAAAGGCAAAAAATTGGTTGGAATCTAAGCATCCGGATGTGAAGGTTTAAGAAATGCCAGAGAAAAGAAAAAGTTGGTATTAATGATGATGCTTTGCGAAAGAGGGGGGAAAGAGCTGAAAAGGTATATAAGCTTTTTATGGGTGTTGGAGGTATCCCGGCAAGGTCTATTTTTAATCTATCTCTAGATAATATTGATCAAGTGATTGTTGGGATTTTAAATGTAAAATGATTGTTTCGTGAATATACTGTATACATGTTTTTACACCAATAAAAACGTGTTTACTGCGCCTGGTCACACGTGTCCAATTTTTCTGAAATTAATAAAATTTGTCTGAGGTTATAGACGTTTCCATAGTATAAATAAACTAGTCTGATGTGTCTGATGTACAATTTAATAAATTCGTTACATTGATATGTAAATAAACTCATTTATGTAATAAATTAATAAAGTTATCAAGTATCATTTATTTTTTATATCGAATTTGTAATGTTATGCATGTGATCATGGAAAAATATAGCAGTGTTATAAAGTTGATAATCTATGCCTTCGTTGTTATCTCATTTGGAGAGAAAATTTGTATGAATTGAGCGTGGATTTCTTCCCATTCTTTCATTAGTTCATCAAGTCATGCAGTACTTAAACCACTCTTTAGTATATCGCAACGTAATAACTCTCTAAAAATATATTAAAATATAAATTATAATCTTTATTTAATTTAAAAATAAAAAATATTTATTAATAAAATTAAAAACTTTATATAAAACAAAAGTTTCAATTTTTTACTATATTTTATCAATAAAATTATATATGTAATTCTATAATTTTGTTAGTTATTATATATATAATTTATTATAACAACAATTTTTTTTTAATAAATTTTAAAATATTTAAATAAAAACCAAATTTTTAAAATAATACATAATATTTTATTTATTTCTTAATAAAAATGTTTATAAAAGTATTTGTAAAAACCATATTTTAATTGGCTAATTAGAACCTGATTAGGGTTAGAATCAAGTTTCTGAATATGTGATTGGTTAATATTGAAGTTGTTATATATAATAATTGTTACAACTAGATTGATTCATACAATATAATCTATTAATAAGTATTTTTGAATATTTAACGTTAATATATAATTATTCAGTTTTGAAAATAGAAATAAAAAATCTGGTTAACAAATATTTTTAGATTTGGTAATTGTGCTAACTAATCCAAAACATTGATACATGTATTAATATTAATATTCTGCTATTAGTGTTTACACACATGCATTGGGAATATCAAATTTCCAATTGTTCTTGTTCAATTATAGCACGTCGCTACGTAATTCCGATATGAATATTTCAAAAATTTTTAATTCATGGTATAACGGAAATCCCGATTATTGAATCTTATGAGTCTTAATGACTCTTTTGATGATGTTGCTTTATCTAGGTGTGATGACATAACAAGAATCAACAAGAACAAAGAAAAAGTTCACAACATAATTCCACCGCATGGTTCATTCGAAATACGTACATTGTATCGGTATCGTATGTATTGTATGTAATGCAATGCTATGTAATTCTGAATGCAGAATTTTTGGTTTGTAGAGATTTTTGTGGTAAGGTGGCAATTAAATATTTATTGAGGTTGTGTCTAGCGCTAGTGTTTTTTGATTGATTCAATTTATACGCCAACAATAACAAAGAAACATCGAGTGATAGATGATTAATAAATGATCACATTAAGAGATCAGACGAACGAATCAATTTGTTGCATTGTACATCAATCGAACAACGAACTAAGAATTTGTTCGTATCATGTTTTGTATCTTGTGAACCTGACCAAGCATACAAAAATCTTATTTAATTATTATAACTCGAAGATGTAGAAATGATTTCGCGATGAAATGTACTTCGTTAGACTTGTATTATTAAAGACTGGTCTTGTTAATTCATAGGATTACTAGCATTATTGCATTAGTTATGATTTTTCAGTTATGCTATTAATTATTTCTCGAAATATAACTTTTGTTTGCACTTTAGCTCAAATGATAAACAGCCAAGATGATGTAATGTAATGTAATGTAATTTTTGTTTTTATGATATCAAGTCGTAGTCATGAATATAGTCTTGGAAATTCAAAGAAAAGTTATTTTATTAAAATTCGTATGATTTTTGTTCTATCAAGTTTTTAAGATTTTATTGTGGTTTGTCGAGTTACACTAAATTTCAAAAAAGGGTAAAGTGATGATGTAATCAATCTATTTTAGGTGTATCCAAGCAGGGGCGACAGGCCCATTTTGTTGTTTACTTGGAAGAAACTCTTAGTTTCGTCTTTAAGCTTTTCCCAGTCATCAATCCAATCTTTTCTTGTTATTTATAACCATTTTTAAAGAAATTATTACTTTAGCAAACAAGGGTATTGAGACATCTTGCATTTTACAGATCTACCACATAGTTTGTCGACGACTTTTTCTCGAGACGCGTTATCTGAAGATTTGATTATATGGTGTTTTCCGCTTTTCTCGATCATCAATTCTGCTTTTGAATAAATCAATTGTGAAGCAAAACCAGCGACATGTCTGCAAGTTTGTTTTTGGAGACTTTAAGAAGAGCCGATCTCGAAACGTACTACCCAAAGTATGTTTTTTATTGGTCAACTTATAGATTTCCACTGCGTGGAGTTTGCCGCTAGAAATAAGACGCGTTAATTTTTCCACGAAACCTTGGTTCAAACTGTTAGTTTTTCCACGGCCGGCATCAACGATTTGAGGGGTCTGGCGTCGGTATGCTTAAAGAACTTTTTTCGAATCAATTGAGATTTTCGAAAATCCAATAAAAGATTCATTAGTTACAGTTCAATTTTTCTTTCAATTAAGCTCTCTTTTCAGGATTATGCGATCCTCGGCGTAACAGCTATTGAAGATCGAAAACGCCTTTTTCAATTAATTCAGACGATCAAAAGTGAATATCCGCAGTTGAATGAACCTCCTAATGTGTATGGATCGAAACCTGATTTTACGTTTCCTCCACGAAATCAGGCAAATCCAACGTCGCTGAACCATCAAGAGCAAATTATCCAGGATCCATCCTTAAAACGAATTTTGCAAGGACAAGGTCGAGGTCGTTCCACCATACCCGCCTTGACATCTAACCGCTCTCGAATACCATCTCCACACATAAGTAATCCCAGACAACTAGTTCAGAGACCTGCTGTAATGCAACAACAGCAAAATGATGCCTTTGAAGATGGGGAGGAAGAAGAAATACATGTGAATGCTTCTCCCGGTAGAAAGCTTAATGCTTACGGAGTACCATCCAGGCATCAATCAAGAAATAGTTCATACTCTGGTCCAAAGAGCAATGCGCCGAGTAACTTGGATGATAAGATTAGAGTTTGTGTACGTAAACGTCCTCTAAGTCAGAAAGAACTCGCAGGTAGTCAAAAAGATATCGCGACTGTAGTTGGATCTAGAACAATTCATATCAATGAACCAAAGTAAGCATACAAAAAGACTGTTTGTCTACATTAATTAGCATATAACATATTAAGAATAATTTGAATGTCTATAGGCAAAAGGTGGACTTAACTAAATATGTGGAGCAACACTCGTTTGTATTTGATGATGTGTTCGATTCGGATGCTAATAATGAAAAAGTATTGTCTCGTTATTTCCCGATTTAATAGAATTCAAGAATTAGATGGTTAAAAATGGTTTATCTAATAGGTATATCAAAGAACAGCATTACCATTGGTTGAATACATTTTCCGTGGAGGAAAAGCCACATGTTTTGCATAGTATCCTTTTCATATCACTATCAACTTCTCTCGCAATAATCATCTATTCTTTTTGAAAGATATGATTCCTTCACTCGAAATTTTTTTGCATCATTTTCTTTGAAATAGTGGCCAAACAGGTAATTATTTAATTGTATTGTTGAGTTTAGTAAACTTTTTCATTGAGATGTTCGAATTTATCTATTAGGAAGTGGAAAGACATACACAATGCTTGATGGAGCTCATGGTATGTGTGTCTCACATTGCGAATCTTGTTCATGATCTATCTTGTATTACTTGTTATTTATTAAAATTTTCTGAATTATAGGTCTCTACGCTTTAGCTGCTCGTGATATATTCGCGTTATTGCAGCAACCAGATTTGAGTCATCTTGCTGCTTACATAGGCTTTTATGAAATCTACCAAGGCCATTTATACGATCTTCTTAACAAAAGAAAAAAGCTGTTTGCAAGAGAAGACGGGAAAAAAAATGTAGTGATTGCAGGATTACAGGAATATGCAATTGATAACGTGGAAAATCTGATGCAAGTTTTTGATTATGGCAACACGATACGAAGCACTGGTAAAATATATAACAAAATTTTGTCATCGAATGTTTTTTGGTTTCTTGCACACAATTTCACATGCTATCTAATATTTGAACAGGTAGTACGGGTGCAAATGAAGATTCTTCGCGTTCACATGCTATATTACAAGTGGTCTTGAAACATAAGAAAAACAAAAAGAAGTTTCATGGTGAGTTTTTATGCTCTATTAGAATGACTTTTTATGCGTTAAAATTCATTATCAAATTTCTAAATCTTTGAATGTAGGGAAGCTAAATTTCATAGATTTGGCTGGTAGTGAACGTGGAGCGGATAGAGGCGATTCAGATCAAAAAACAAGGTATATTAGCATTTAATAATGCACTAAATGGTTATTATTTTCGTTATTGCTCTAACATTAATACAATTTTGTTTGTAAACTTTTAGGATGGAAGGAGCGGAAATCAATAAGAGCTTGTTAGCTTTGAAAGAATGTATTCGAGCTTTAGATCAAGACAAAAGACATGCTCCATTTCGCCAAAGCAAATTAACTCAGGTCTGCAAATAAATAAATAAATACAATGATCCTTTGAATTGATAACATATTGATAATCTTATTTTTTTTATAGGTGTTGAAAGATTCTTTTGTTGGTAAGTCAAGAACCTGCATGATTGCAACCATTTCTCCAAATCAATCAAATAGTGAGCATACTCTTAACACGTTGAGATATGCTGACAGGTAATTACTAATCTTTGAATATTTGTAATCTTATTTAAAAGATTACTGTGATTTAAACTTTTACCTTTTATCATAAAAAATCAGAGTTAAGGAACTCAAGTCTGAACGGGATCGTGCTGAAGGAGTTGCCGCTGGTCTCGAATCATCACACGATCCGTCTGGATTAAATGAAGAACTTCGAATAGATTACAATAGTGAAGATTTACCAGGGTATGAAGGATACGATGAAGAGGAGGAAGAATATGGAAATTACGATGAAGGCGATGATGAAGATTCAGAATATGAAATTCCAAGTGAAGATGAAATTAATGGCTTAGACGATTTAGGAGATATAGTGGACGAGGAACTTCCACTTGATATCGAGTTTGAAAATGAACCAGATGGTTTGGAATCTTATATCAGAAAATTAGGGATTCATGATCTAGAAAATAATTCTCATAGTAGAACAGCGTCAACTTTTTCAACAGTTGAAGTCAAACCAACAGAATCGACTCAATCTCGTGAAAAGAAATCATCTCTGAGATTTACTACAAAGGAAATCGATGATTTCGTGAAAAAACATCGTCATTCACTTCGCGACCTAAGTGACTTTGCCAAAAAAGAAACAAAACTTTTAGCTGACTTTGCTCTTGTCTTCAATGCCAATAATGACATGGGTGGTGCCCCCGAAGATTCTGAAAAAGCATTTGAGGAATATTTTGAGAAATTGCATGGCTTTTTAGGACAGAAATTCGAAGTTATTCAAGAGTTACTTCATACTATCGATCAACTTTCCCAACGATGATATTTCCTTTATCATCCACCAAATTAACTTCATCTATCTCATTAATTAATTAGTTAATATACTTTACCCTTTTTTTTGTTATCCTGGTTTTTTGATCGACCAACAGTAAAATTTATTTTGAACAATTTAGACAATTAATTATCTATTCAGCCAATACCTTATTCTTAATTTAATATAATATATGGAAGTGAACCATCTTCCATCCCTTTAATCTTTACACTTTATGAATCACATACATTGTTACTTCGGAATTAAAGCGGATATTAAGGCTGAATCTGTGATTATATTAATTTGTACACTTAATTCCTTTTTGTATTCAAAATTTTATCTTCGATCTCTGTTGGGCGACATATATATTCATCCTTAGACCCTTTTAAGCATGGGATAACCAGAGAATCGAGCTTTGTCACCCGTTAATTATATTGATTAAAGTAAACTGAACCATCTCAAAGCTCGATCGATATCACTAAAAGGGATCTCATCATCGTGGATTCTCTACTGTCCGATGGAATTAATAAACAAAGTAATTACATCTCGAAAGATGGATATTTTTATTTATACCGCAAATGAATACTTTCTTATTCTCCAATTTTTATTTTTTATATTTTTAAATCTTGTTGGAATAATTGATATTTGGGGAAATATTGGTTGATAATAAATCGTAGAATGGGTCTAGAGTTGCTGTGGTGTGAGATGCCAAATAATAGCATTTTCTGCTGATTAGGTTTATATTTGTTTTGGTTTCTAACGCTAATTGTTAATGATGCGAAGGATCAACCGCTCTATGGGTAATGGATAGATGGGTATTTTTAGTTTATAATTATATTTCCTATCTTCTTAAATTTCTAGAATTCTTTTCTTATCATTTAATGTACGATAGAAATAAAAGAATTTTTAGACTCGTAATTTTTATTGGACAATCACATTAAATTTTTATTGGTCGATCACATAAAGTCACATTGATATATTCTTATTGGACAATTTTTATAAATATATTTTATTGGATATTGGTGCTAATATATATTACAGTGTATTATTACAAGTTTGTTTACTAATTGATAAATTAGCTTATAAAGTTTGAAGAAAAGATTAAACAAATAAACTAAATATTAATAGAAAAGATAATATTTACATAAGTTCTATGCCAATTTCTATTAAAATTGTAATAATTCAAAAAAATATAAAAAAGTTATAAAAAAGAAAAAATCAAAAAAGAAAAGAGAAATAATAAAAATAATGAAAGATGTAATAATGAGAGTTCTAAATTGCTAATTCTCTGTACTAGCATAAAGCATTTCAAAGCTAAAAAAATATAATTAGTAATAACAAAATAATAACTTTTTTTACAAGAAATATTAAATAACAAAATAAAATAATAAAAATCAAATAATTAATCAAAACAAAAATGTTTATTTCAATATAATTCAAAGTTATTTGTATATAAATTTTAAAATATATAATTAAAAATAGAAAAAATATTTAATAATAATAAATTTTTGTTTTATTATAATATTATTATCATGTGATATTTTAGCACTTAATATGAGATGTATTACATTATTTAAAGTATATTTCTATTGAATAACTAGTGTATATATAATTTATAAATCATGTTCTTTTTTAGTTTATATTATATATTTTATATTTCATATTATTTCATTTTATTTTAATTATATTTCATATTATTTTATTTTATTTCAAATATATTTCATACTATTTTATTCTATTTTAATTATATTTTATAATATTTGTATTTAATTTATATTATTCTCATATTATTATTAGTAGTATAAAAATGTTAATTGATCTTTAAAGACCAAATTAGCTTAATAGTAATTTATAATAATTAGTTAAATATATAAAATATTAAGATAAGTATCACAAGATAATTTATAGAATAAATTAAATCTTATTTTAAATAGAATAGATTAGTTTTAGATTAAAAATAATAAATAATTATTATAAATATAACATGTAACTTAACTAAGAAAGATAAATAGTCTTAAATAGTTTTTGATTAACTAAGTGTTAATAAATTTTTTTTTGTTTTTATCTCTTAATAAATATAATAACTGATTTACTATATATTCATCAAAAGAATTAATTACTTTATATTTTCTCTTCTTAATTAATAATAAAGATTCTTAATGAATTTAAAATACTTCTTGATAAAATAATAATTAAATAATAAAGAACTTAGTGTTTTATTCTTTATAAATTTTTTAATAATACTTTAAGTTCTTGATAAATTTATTCTGTTTTTGAATTCATGTTTTTAATAAACTTATTAGATTTTTTGTGAATTTTTAGTACTTTAATTAATATATAATATTATTAGAAGATTATTTTATATTTTGCTTACTTCTTCATAATTTTTTATATAATCATAGTCATTATTTACTATATATTGTTATCATTTTAATGAGACTTTAAAATACTCAAGAATATTTATAATATTCAAAGAGAAAACTCAAATATCTTAATAACAATTCACAGTTTTAATAATACTCTATGACTTTAGATTGAATATAAATTTAAGTATAATAAGTACTTATAAAAATCACTTAAAGATTGATAACAGTTGTGTTCTTTTAATATAATAATTGGACTACTAAAGAGAGTTCTCAAAATCTCAATGTTAAATATAATATATGTATTAAAAATATCTTTAAATCTTTAAAGATCAAATATAAAATATGATATTTGTATTATTAACAATATGAAACTGAAGATAAGTATATGAATAATATATTATTAGCATTACAAAGTCAAAGTTAAGTTTATGAGCAATATATTATTAGCAATACAATCTCAAAGATAGATTTATGAATTATAATAATAATTTCTTTATT
>CAJVPL010001852.1:0-11448 GCA_910591945.1 Ambispora gerdemannii
ACGTAAAAATAAAAACACTTTAGTTATCACTATGTAAACTTTTAATTCTTACTAAATACTATAAATTGTACTTATAGTAAAGTTGTAGCTTATATTTAGAGCTACAAATCGGTATATGATACTATATGCCGATCTTTAATTGAACTCAAACCAGACTCGAACTCGTATAACAGTTCAGTTCGAGTTCGGTTCGAACTTCGAATCTTTCTTGAACTCAAGTCAAAGTCCCGTTCGGTTCAGTTCATAGGAACACTAATTGCAGCATTTCAAATAATAATAATAATATATAATATATAATATAGTAAGTAAGACTATACTATAGCAATAAAAAAATAATATATAATATATAATAAATAAAAAAATTATAAAATTATATATAAAATTTATTAATATAATTAAATTCTTTTATAATTATTACTATATATGTTTTATTTTTTATATTTGATAATTTCAGTATTAATATGATTATTCAATTAATATAATATTCAATTAGTTACCAATTAATAATTAGTAATTCATTTATTCAATTACTATAAAAAAAGATAAATTAATTCTATCATATATAATTATTACTTTTGAGTTTTATAATACATATAGTAAATGATAGCAAAAGATATCCAATACTGCGCCATAACAACAAATTTTTATTGTAGATTTTATACATAATCATCAATCTGATCAATCAGAATTCTTTATTTTTATTAGTAAACGCCAAAATTGTAATTCACAAATTTATATCTCAAGAAAGAAAATTATATTGTCTTTCCTTTTTAAGTTATAACACTTTTTGTGACATCATTTAAAAAGTGGATGTCTTTTGCTGTCCGGTACTGTATAAACATTTAAATATTAATATAATTAAAGATTTGCATTTTTTTACAATTTAATATTTTAATCAAGTTAAAGATTATAAAATTAAAATGATAAATATTTCTTCCTATATAAAAATTCAGAGTAAATTATATTTCAAATATATTTTTCAAAGTAAAATTAATATATAACTAAGAGGAATAATTTATTAACACATTTTATTTTTTGACCATCCCGAAAAATTTCATAATAAAAACACAGAGTATACAAATAAATATATTCTACATAAATTAAATTGCTTTTAATTTTGAAAGCTTAAATCTTTTTTTTTCAATGTTATTTACATATAATAAAATTCAAATCTTTTTTTTTGATGTTATTTATGTATAATAAATTTTCTATAATATGAATACAATTAGAAATTATAAAATCAGGTTGAAAATTTAAATCTTTTTTTCGATGTTATTTATAGTGCAAACTATCTTATTTTATTAACGTCAATGTTGAATCCAATACGTACATACATAACAAGCTTTTTTAAATTAATTGATATTCATTTAAGAATCACGTTCATTCCATCTAAAAAAAGAATACCTGACCAAATAAGTACGCAATGCGCATTTAGTGAAATGTTACTGTTACATTACACTTAAAAACACATGTTACGTCAGTGTTAGCACATCTTATACAGTATTTTCAATTCTCATAACAATCATGTATATTAATATACGTATATCATTGTACGTATACATGGAGCGTATGAATCATGAATTATCTAACGCTAAGGGACGTAACCGTCTTTACTCTTTTCATTTCATAATCTAAATCTACCAATAAATATAAAATACCCAGTATCAGTCTAATAATATATAATGGCACCGCCATCTCCAGACTTTGAAAAATCATTCTGGAGATTTGAAAAGATATTACATAATTTAGAGAGAGTAGTCACTTCGTGGTTTACAACTCCATTGGTACTTTTAATCATTCGGTCGATATTTTTAACTTATAGTTTGATTACTCTGGCTTTATCTATATATGTTGAATTCGGAAGAGGTCGATTGCATACGTATTTGACGTATTTCGCGAATCTGGGATTTATTGGATTAACAGTGTATTTTGCGGTTTGTATGCGCCGTTGCACTGACGAGAAACCATAATTTTGAGCTAAATATTATTTATATTTTAATCATAGGTGGCAGTTGTTCATTCTTTGATCTTTGTGATATATGATGAGCCAAAATCACTTTCGACTCAACCAAGAGCTTTGACGATTGCTTTTTGGATATTATATGATGTCGTTGTAGTATACCAGTAGGCTTCATTTCTTTTAGTCTATTGATTAATCTATAATACTGTATAAAGAATTTATTTATTTATTATTTTTCTAGCATTCTAATACCAATTTTTTACTGGGCAATCCTTGTTCCATCTCGTATTGAAGAATTCAATTCTTCACCACCTTTGTTAACATTTCACGAAATCTCAATACACAGTGTTGATTTATTCATGATAATTGTGGAAGTGGTGTTAAGTAGAATGCCATTAGTTTCATCCCATCTAATTTTCGTCTTGACAATTTTGATTTTTTATCTATTTGAGACGTGGATAAGTTATGCAATGTAAGAGATTATTTAAGACACATAAATAATATAAATTATTAAAGATATATAATTAATAACTCTTTTTCGCTCGTTATTTAGAAATAACACATTTCCATACAGGTTTTTAGATTGGCGAGAAGGACAAAAAGTAGCAGGATATTATTTTGGAGTGATGGGAATTGCAATTAATGCATTCTTAATACAGAAATTGATACATATGATTCGTGACGTAATTGGACGAAGAACGTGGCGAAAAGGCTTGATGCATGAAATGGAAGGGTATCCAAGAGCTGGCGGTAATAGGAGTCAACAGAGTTCTGTTGGTAGGAGTAGGAGTAGAGGAATTGTAGTGAGATCTCCTGCTAATGAAATTAGTACATGTACATGTACTGATGAGATTGAAATGCAAGCGAGGGCGTAAGTTCTGCTGGTAAATCTCGGGAAGTGGAGTATTGATCGGAGAATCTATATCGGTCAATTCAAAGAATACTTGTTAATTGAATTTAACATTATTCCATCCATAAAATAGTGCAATTAAATATCAAGTAAATTGTTTGCATTGAAGTAATGAGAACACTTGTCCAAATTACAATCAATTGTCGTATAAATCAGAAATCGCATACATATCGAGCAAGATCTATATATTCACAAATTCAAGAAAATTTTATGCTATTTTTATTTTCAATTCTTTTTAAAATAAAAAAAAAAATAGGTCTTTATCTATTTCTGATACCAAAAAATTCTGTTTCTTACTCAACCTACAAAAACAAAAAACCAATTTTCAGTGTCCAGGAATATTGAACTTGCACAGTCATTCGTAGTCACCTCGATTTTAGAAATGAACAGAGCTACATTAAGCTTTTAATTGCAAAAGCATTATCATTGTTGCTTTTACAAACATGCCATGTAGTGGGTTTAGTAGAAACATCATATTGTTCTATTACTATTAAATGGTGGTGTTGTCGAATCACCAACGATATGTTTACATAAGATTAGAATTAAAAGATTAAAATAACTTATATCTGTATGAGGTATTGAGTTGAAGAAACAATCACGTACATTATAAATCTTTACAGAAATAAAATACAGTCGAACCTCTATATAGTCACAGGTATGAAAAACTGTGATTATAAGGACTACGTATATGCAGCGGTAAGTCAATTTTCCTATCGCTATCGCTATGGTTTATCGTTATAATGAACTAAAAATGTAACTATGTATGTATTCAGGATGTGACCATAGATGGTTAGACTGTACATGTAATTGATATTACCGTTACATTAAAAGAGCACATGTAAAAGTTGTGTAACAGGCGAGAGTTCACGCAATACGTATTACGTATAAAACCATAACGATAGAGTAAAAACCGGTTTGATAGCATAAAAAATTCAACGAAACTGGTTTGCACAAACTCTATCCTGAGACCCCTAGTCTAAGTCAAGTTTTGGGAGAAAATGTAAGGAACCAGTGGTGGGTATACGGCAAATTCACTTTCATATAGAACTTGGCACTATTATTTAAACTTCTTTCTACTAGTAAAAGTCTAAAAAATTGAGATTTCGTCATAAAAATTGAATTTATTAAAGTTAAAATAGTGTAAAATAGTATATAAACTAAGTCGGTTAGTTTTTATATTTACAAACTTTTAATTTATAATAAATATAACAAGTTGTATTCTAAATAAATTTTGAATAAGCAAAAAAATTTTTACTGTAAAGTTTAAATTGATTCTTTACAATTTAATATTTTAATCAAGTTAAAGACTATAAAATTAAAATGATAAATATTTCTTGTTATATAAAATTTAGAATGAATTATATTTCACATGTATTTTGCAAAGTAAAAATCAATATATAACTAAAGAGAAATAATTCATTAACATGCTTTTATTTTTTTATTATACATATTCATTATAGTATTTTAAAATGCAGTTTTTCAAAGTTTTTAAATTGAAAAAATTTCATAAAACACATACAAATAAATATATTCTATATAATTTAAATTATTTTTAATTTTTAATTTAAAAGCTTAAATTTTAATTTCAATCTTATTTAAATATAATAAAAATTCAATCTTTTTTTGATGTTATTTATATATGAATACAATTAGAAATCATAAAATCAATTTTTAAATTACAATAATTTTTTTACTAATTTACAAATAATTTTATAAATAAACAAGTATATAAATAATATAAAAAATATTAATTTTTTATATTTTTAAATTATAATTTTTTTATAAATAATAATTAAGTTTAATATTTTTTCAACAAAATAAAGTCGATATTATATAATTTTTTTATAATAATAACAATTAAAATTTTAATTTTGAAAGTTTAATATTTTTTCAAACAAAATAAAATGGCAGTAATTAATACTAATAAAAATTATTTTATATATTTATTTCAGAAAATATACAAATTAGATAATAATTAATTTTTTATATTTAAATAATTATTACAAGTTTTTATATAGTTTTGAATTTAATATTACAAAAAGCAAACTTTAAAATTGAGAAAACAAAGAAATATATCGTTTATTTTTTTAAATATTGGCTATTATAAATAATAATCAAGATTCTGAATAAATATAGTTTGTGTTAATATATTATTAATTAAAAAAAATATTACAAAATTAGCATGAAAATATAATAATGAAAAAATTATATAATGTGAAATCTATTTATAATAGAAAGAAAATAGTTAAATTATTATATAATTTCTAAGATATATTAAAAATTATTTTATTTTTATAAATAATATTTATTAAAATATTTAAAATTAATATAAGTAGACAAATATCTTTCTATTATATAGCTATATTTAATTAACTAATAAAATTATATATAAAATATTTAATAAACTATATTTAATTAAATAATAAACAATAATATAAGTAAACAAATACAACTCTATTAAAAATAAATTAAAATATAATCATAATATAATTGTGTTTAATTAATAATATAGCTAAATAAAACAATTGTATTTATATATTAACAAAATATAATAAATATAAGACTGAAAAGCACTTTGATTATAGTGTATTAACTATAGCCTATGTAATTTCTACCTTCAGATCAGTGTTTTATATTTAAGCCAATATTTGAATATTTTCACAAAAGTTTCTTGATAAAATAATTAATCTATGATTGCAACTAGCAATTAATCATTATGAAAACAGAAGATGAAAAACTTGTCATTAGAATACATATTTTGATGTTTGGTATTCAATCAAATTATAAGACATCCAAAAATCAACCAGTCAACAAAAAATACATATAAATCAAAAAGAAAAATTTATTGAATTTTGTAGCATTTTTTTATTAAAAAACCTCCCGCTAAAATTACATAAATGATGGCATTAATACTATAAATACAAGTACAGTACAACGTTAGGAATCAATTGGTTATTTGACATAATAAAATGAATTATAATTTCCGCATAAATGCTTCGAAAATTTTGTGTTCATTTCTCCGTTTTTTGTTCGACCTACTACCATGCCTGTCCTCCTCTGCTTCATTCTCACAGTATATGTCAAACCAATTCTCTTCACCTTCTTCCTCTTCCTTCTTCTCATCTATTTCATTATTGTTTTTTAATGGAGGTGCTGAAGAATTCTTTACATTACTCGGAACAATGTTTTTACTATTCCCTTCTTGGTTCTCATGTTCATTTTCTTCGTCTTTTTCCATTTTAGCACCGAACGTCAAGGAAATCAGCGACCCAGAGGTTGAATTACGATCTTCGTCATCTCCAGACACATATTCCGATTCTTTTATATCAGAGTAATCTTCTACTTTATCATCATCTTCGCTCCAATATGGCGGCGTATTGCTCGACGACGACGACGGCATCCCGGTTGCCCGTTGGTCTTTTGGCATGATTTTTGAAGAAACAGATGAAGAGGATGAAGAAGGAACGGATAAATGTGTTAAAAGAGCACGTGTCTTTATAGGTCGTTTGTAATGAGAGATAAATTTTGATGGTGGTTCAGATACAGGCAGTTTTTCTTTCTCTTGTAAACTTCCGAATTTTGAACTAATACTTTTTAGTGAGGATGTTGACAGTGCTAAATTGTCATTGTCGTTGATATGTACTGTTGTATTTGAATAATAATAGTCAATTATACTCTCAGTTCCTTCTGCCTGGTTGTCATTGGATTCTTGATGACTGTCAGATTGTAATGTCTCTTTAGACACTTTTATGAGTTTGCTTATAAATTGATATTGAATGTGTTCAAGAAAAGTTGGTTCCCACATCCGAATTAGGTTTTTATCTTTTAGTTTCGTTAGATCTGTTGGAGACTCTTCAATTACAATTTCGGGGATAATTACATCTTTTGTAGTCTTTGGCTGATGGTGTTCTTCATTCGATCTTGCTGAATCTTTGTTTTTATGTTTTTTGTTCTGTGATCTGTGGGGATACCGCGTTTCATATTCTTCCACGTATTTTTTCCATAAATATATTTTGAATGCTAGAAATCCACGTCCAACAGCGATATCATTTGCGAAAACTAATGCGTTGAGAAATCCTGAAATAAAGAATTAACCGAATCAAATCATAATTTAAACGTTAATTACTGTATTTAATAGATTATCAACACACCTTGAGTAGCAGCAAACATCGTAGTCAACAACAATAACGTAAATGATATTCGCTGTGTACTATACGCAAAAGTCTCCACGAGAAAATTCGGTGCCTGAGTAATCAACGGCACAACAGGGTACCAGGAAATTTTTCTGACGATCATCGAAACAAGACTGAATGTCTTTATTTGCTTCGTTTGGTGTTTTCTTACATGACCATGATCAAGATGCTGATGTAGGTTACTGTATGTTTCGCCGAATTCGGGATCTTGTAAATAGTTCATAGTGCTTTTGTAAGTTTCTCCGCTTTTTATGTCTTTCTGTAGTGCTTTTGCTTTCAATAGTACTGCGATGAATATTATCGCACAATAGATTGCTGAAAGCTCGAGCCATCCGAATAGTGTGGTCCATTGCCATATGATGTTTATTCGTGAGCCGGAATCCCGGTACCAGCATAACCTTTTTTTTAATAAATGAAAATTTAAAATACATCATCATCAATGATAAAGAAACAATAATTATGTCTTACTGTTCTGGTTCGTCGTATCCGTACATCGATTGAATCAGTGGTAATAAGGAGATCAAGTTCGCGAAAAATATTGCCCCAATGAAATAATACTTTTCGAAGTTTCGGTGTCCTTTGTATTCGTGCAGAAAAATTATTTGAAGATTCTGAAAAAATACAATTAAATCAGTGGGTGGTTTTTTTTTAGACAAATGGAACATAATATATATACAAATAGTTATGATGTAGATACTTGCTAACGCTATACAGTCTGAAAAAAATACTGCCAGCAGGCTCGTAAACACAAATGACCAGGCCTAATAATTAAGCATAAACAAATTTTTAAAATATTGTATTCTCTACTTTACGATAATTTAAGAAAAAATCAAATACCGATAAGCTACACCAAAATCCTATGTGGTTTACCGAGAAAAGCAACAACTGAATAAAAGCATACATCGAGTCTGCGACACTTGTTGCTACACCCAATCTCAACGACACACGATCCGCCAGCGCCGGATAATATTTGTACATTAGTAGATAAATAACGACCACGAGGAGACTTGATGTTATTGAAAGCCCGTTCAGTGGTATCACTGTATTTTTCATTAGGTTAAATTCGTCGTCTGATATGGGTATTAATTTTGACATTGTTAATCGAAGAGGTTTCTGATGTTGTGGAAATGGGAAGTGGAATACTTTTTATTTTTATCATTAGATTGTTTTTTAAGGATTTTTGCAAAAAGACGTTTCAGATCATAGTTCAATTAAATAATTGAGTATTCAATCAACGATAAAAATGAATGGTTATCAAAAAACAAAGATTAATTCAAGCTCATTCAAAGCAGTTGCTGATTCATTTTCATGCGTCAATACCAAAAAAAATGTTACACTCATTTAAACACACACGTTCTCGTTATTACATGTATTATCGTTATCGTTATCGTTAACGTTAACCGAACATGTACTTTACAAAATTTATGCAAATCAACTTCATTAATTTCATGTAGTGAATTCTCAGTACAGCTAATGTATACGTACTCTTTTACATGCATCATAGATATTACATTACGTACTGTATAGGTGCGCCAAGCCAACCATGTTTAACAAATAAACAATAGAGATTATTGAGTTCTATTCTTTAAAAGTCAAAAATGTGTTTGATGTTAGTCTTGGCCCAAAATTATGGTGTGGATCACACTTCTCTTAATGTATACGCCTATTTTACTTTTCAAAGAAGAATTTAAAGCTTGGCCTCGTGGTCCCGTACTTTCGACCAAATGTATGATAATCGCTATAAATTAACCATTTCCGGATTAAATTTTGAAAAACCATTCTGAAAATTTGAGGGAGCGGTCACTTTTTGGTTTACAATTCCATTGGTACGTTTGATATGGTACAGGAACTCTGAAATCAACAATATTTTCATGTTCAAAATACTAAACTAAGAAGTAAATGCAAGAAAGTCCTTTTCTATAATCGGTTAAATTTTGAATTTACTTAGTTAAGAATTTTAACATGAAACATATTGTCGATTAAGAGTTCCTGCACCATAGTTCGGCCGCCATTTTTAACCTATAGGTCGATTGTATATGTATCGTATTCTTCTGGAAATAAGCATCGTTCAGGAATAAGCACCACCCGTTTTTTTGGAATCCAAACCATGTCGGTTGGCTTATTCGACGTGTTTTACGAATCTGTGGTTTATTGGATTTTGTTTGCAGTCTGTATGCGCTACACTGATAAGAAATCATAATTATGGATGGTTTGAATATAACGATAATGAAACAAAAATCAACTTCCAAATGTCAACAATTTTTTTCGGATATGTGATACCATTGTATTATACCAGCAGTAAGCAGACAGTTTTGGATGTAATATTGAACAGCTTTGGACATAGTATTGGACAACTTTGGACATGACGATAATGTTGGACAAATCCAAAATTCTTGGGATCTGCAAATTGTATATACATGTACCAGTAGGAATCACACAATACATACATGCAATACTGGGGTGCTCGATAGTCTATTCTATGTGTAACAAAACTATGAATGGTCTCATAAAAATTAATCAAGATTTTTTGTGAAACAAGAATATCAATCCTAATTTTTACTTTTTTGAAATTAAGTCAGCTCGTTGTTATTGGTGGCGGTCGTTTCAGGATTCTTTAGATATTTTCCAGATGCATTTTTTAATTGAAACCGGCGTTTATATGATGTGTAAATAATTAATTAGATGTGTAACCTTTACAACTAAATATTTAAATATATTAATATATTAAGTTCAGAACGAACAAGTTTACGAAGCCAAATTTTACAGATTAATTAAAAAAAAACTTGAATATTCAACGAAGTCAACGAAATGTAAGATTTCTTGATAAAGATAATAATTAACGTTAATGTAAATAAAAAGTCGTAACTTTGTAATCATAACGCGCGTGGAAATCAAATGATATTTAACATTAAACAACCTAAAAAGTAAATGTTGTTTAGTCCCACATCTAAAATCGGGTCATCGTTTTTTATACGTACGTACTGTAGTTAGGGGAGTGACAGATATTAGCTAATATCAGTCACTCCCCTTAGTTAATGAAGTATTGAAGCCGATCAAAATTGATTATACACTACGTATTTAGATATGGTATGGTTGAGCATTTTGGTATAGTATGGTAAAAAAAATAAACATACCAAAATGCTTAATTATCGTTATAAACTATCCTCTGAATTCATACCCTAACCATACCATACTTGAATAGGTATCACTCATCAAAATTTACTATTGATTGATCGTCATATACATGTATATCATATATAGTCATAGCCAATCGCGCATCCAATGTAACGGTAATACAATCGTAAATTTCTTTAATAAACTGCAATTTAATAATAATGATTTTTATTCCGGAAACGAAAGTTTGTCTTATCAGATTATACTTGAAGAAACAATATTTTTATTTGAATTATACACTGACCTACGATGGATCACCGTGCACTATTAGCAAAATTTTCAATTTTAAAAAGTATCAATTTTAAAAAGTATCTATAGTTTTCTTTTTTATTTAAACTAAATTTTACTTAACAACAATATTTAAAAATATATGAATAGAAAGAGAAAAGTTCTAGAATAATATTCGTCTAAAAAATATTAATAACTTAATAATGTGTATGTCCTTTAGCTTTAATAACAGCTGCAACTCGTCGCGGCATACTGGAAATTAAACTGCGTACAACATCTAAAGGCACTTTTTGCCATTCTTCCTTCAATGCATCAATTAAATCCTTTTTGGAGGTCGGAAGAAATTTGCTTTTTCTAATTTGGCGATCTAAATGATCCATAAATCGGGACTTTGAGCAATCCATTCTAAAACTAGAATCCTGTGTGTTTGCATCCACCAACGACTATAATGCAAAGTATGACAGGAAGCTAAAAAGTTGTATAAGAATGATTATTGCAAAGTATGACAGGAAGCTAAAAAGTTGTATAAGAATGATTATTCATCCAAGGAACCAAATATTTGGAAAGAAGATTAATATAATCATCAGAATCGAGATTGTTATCAACTTCTACCAAAGGTCCAACACCATCCCATCCAATGCATCCCAAAACATTACCGACAATCCACAAAATTTGACTGTTGGAACCACACAACTTTCTAAGTTTTTTTTTCAAGGATTTTCGCCGTACTCTTGTACGCCCATCTGAATGGAAAAGGAAAATCGTGACTCATCTGACCACACAATTTGGTGGCATTCATCATTCCAGTTTTTCTTTTCTTTGCACCATTGTAAACGCTTTTTTTTTATGCTGAGTAGTTTATGATTTGCATAGTAAGATTCAAATGATAATAATTTCATATAATTACGAGTGGATTGAGTTATTAATGTTTGCATTTAGTTGATTGGTAATTTTAATGAGCGATGCTTTGCGATCTTTTTTTA
>CAJVPL010001853.1:0-11437 GCA_910591945.1 Ambispora gerdemannii
TTGTTAAATACTATCATCATGTGAAAGAAATACTATTATATAGATAAATGTTGAGCTTTTCTTGATAATGACATAATATGTCAACTAATATCTAAATAATATATAACATGTCACAACAGTGACAATATTTTCAGTATAGCTAAAATCAATGGTACTATCTTTGACATCGATTTCTTTGAGTGCGAGAGATAATTGAGACATTAATTGACATACTATTCCAGCAGGTATTTCTATAGCAATGAATAAATCAATCAATATTATTTGTTGTGATTTAATGGTAAGTGATTATTCTTCAGTATATCTAATATCGAAGTTAGCATCATTTTCATGAGCTCATTCTGGTATTTTGCCTTTGTCATCATTATTGTACACTTTGATAGTGAGGTTGATGTCTTTATTCTCAATATCATTATGAATAATTATAATATCATTTGAATTATATTCATCTGGAATTTCTTTATATGATTTGTAGGCACTTTCATCATCAGAAATTATATTACTTTCTATTTGGTTAATCTTGTTTTGGATTTCTTTGCACAGTTGGTAGATTTCATTGAGTATGTCTTGTAGATTAGTGATGTTAAGTGTTTGAAGAGATGTAACTTTAATACTTTTAATTTCTTCTAATAGTTCATCTGATTCAGTAACACATTGATTAATTTATTGAATAAATTTTTTTCTTTAGTTATTGAATATATGAGTAATTTGTCTTTGTCAATTTTCATGAATAGTTGATCAATAACTGCTTGTTCTGATTATATATAATCATCACAGTAAGTTGAATCACAGGGAATAAGATAGTCTTTACAAAGTTTGACATTGATAAATTTGAGTTTGGCAAGTTGTAAACATCATTCTGAAGAGATTTGTTGATAGATCGAGTGGAAGATTTCAGTAGCTGAGACTTCTTCTAATTCACTGTACTCAATATATCCTATTTCATTTTCAATATTTTCTTTACGTATGTACTGAGATAATATTGCTTTTCTAATTTTATTACAGACTGAATAAACATCAATCAAGAGAGATTATTCTTTGAGTTTCTAAATGATTCCAGAATTTTTGCATTATTCACCATGATTAAATCAAAAGATGTATTGGTGTTTATAGGTACAGAAGTATTTTTTTTCATAGTTACCAGTAATATACATATTTCTGGGCTCGTCTCAATCTCCAAAGTATAAGCAGGGTGAAAGATTAAGTTATTTTTCTTCATAACATTATTTACAAGCCAATTTGAAAACATTTTTTGAGGTAAGGTATGATTTGGAAAAATATTCTTCAATATAATTTCTACACATTTTGTATCTTACAATTTCAAAGATTGAATTGATCACTTGTCAGACTTTTTCAAAGGTATTAAAGTATTGATCAAGATATTGAGTCTTTAAATAAAGTTGTTCTACTTCATTAATCCAGTCATCACTAGTTTTGTATTCAGCATGATATGATTTATATCTTTTAATAGCAATCCAATTAACCAAGTCATTATAATATTGATAATATTATTGATCTGAAATATATAATTAGTTATGGCACCAGCATTTTGTGTTTGGTTCTTTTTAGTCAAAAGATCATCAGCTGTTTCATCTACATTTTTATTGGAATTTTTTGTTAAATTGTCAGGTATTCTTTTAGTTAAACTTTCTTATTTGAATTTTAATTTTTTTTCATATGCTTATATGTCTTCAATTAACTTTGCACTTCTAATAATTCTTGTTGACATGTTTTCACTGCTAATATAACTAATATTTCTTTTGTGGATGCTGACTGATATTTATTCTTCTTTAGGTTTTGGTTCTACATTTTCAAATTGAACTTATCATTGATATAGTTATACTGTTATCCAGTTATCTTCATAGTTAAACATTAAAAAGTTATAACTCTCCAAGTTCTGTTCTTCAAATTCATCTTCATTAGAACTTGATTTATTATTAAAGTCTTCAGAAGATTTATCTGGACTATCACAATCTTGTTTATAGATAAATTTGATTTTGGTAGCTCATTTTTGGTTGTTCTAATCAAATATCATAGTTCCATTATGTAGGTTGAGTTTGGTTTTAATTTTGTTTAGCCAGTTCATTCCAACTACTATGCTATAAGTATGAGCTTCAGTAATATTGATATCAATAGGAATTACAATTCCAGCAATTGTGATTGAAAAGTTGTCGATTGCTCCAAGAAGTTATTTGAATTTATCATTAATGTTGAACATTGTTATATTGAACTTGTATTAAATTTTGATTTCATGTTTCTTGAGAAAGTTATGGCTAGTAACACAGCCAGATGCTTCAGTATCAATGATGAGATTGATAGAAACGGTTCCAACTTTGACTTCACACCAAGCTGAGGTAGTTCTGATTTTTTGTCCAACCATTCCAATAGCTTTTCTGATAGTTTTTCTCTTAGATTGGGTAGGTCTTCTCATAGCTTTTGACATTTTGAGCTGTTGTTCTGATAAAGTTTAAATTAATTGTTTAAAGATTATATTAACTTTACTAGTTATCAGATCATTCAATATGTCATAAGGAATAGATTGAGCAGCCAAAACAGGTTGTGTAGCTTTGCCTTTCTTCTTTCTGACATCTTTCTTGGATGCAATTAAGGTTGCTTGCTGAAATCCCTTAGTAACTGTCTAAATTCTGTCGAAATTATAATAAACTATTAGTAAATAATCCGTTGAAATTCTGACGAATTTTGAAACCCGTCGTAACCAAAATTATGTTGAAATTCTAATTAATAATTAGTGTGTAACCCGTCGAAATTATGACGATATTTTTCTGAAAGGATTTAGGCAAGCATCCTTAGATGCAATTATTCTGACAGTTGAAATTAATGATTGTTCAACTTGGATTTCTGAAGGTAACACATTTGAAATAGTTGAGTTACTTGGTCTGATCATAATTGTATCTTTATCAATAGTGACTTTAGATTTGTTTAGTTTAGTTCTTTTTCTTTTATCAGCTAGGTAATTGTAAGTAGTGAGCAATATTGAGTTGGTAGAGTTGGTTGTATTTGTTTGTTGATCAAGTATAAATGCTTGTAATACAGCTAACAAGAGTTGAATTTGAGATAGAAGGTTGATCTGATTAGTATTATTAGTATTTGTTGGTGCTGGTCTAGGAGAAGGAGAATTGTTTCTCACAGGATTGTTATCATTATTGTTTGGTTAATTATTTTGATTATTCTAATTTGACTGGTTTCTAGTAATATTTTGTCGATAAGAGTTGGCATTATAAGATTTGTTGCAATTTCTTGATAGGTATCCAATCTCATTATAGTTGTGACAAATTGGTGATTAATAGTTATTGTCATAAGAATAGTTTTAATCATTACTTTTTGGTTGGAAAGCAGATTTTCTTGGTGCTTCTAAACTATCTAATCTACTAATTAGATTTTGAAATACAGTTATAAGCTGAGTAAAATTAGATATTGATCTGTTTTGGATTTGGTGATATGTGATAGTTAGCTCTTTTGAGTTGGCTTCTTCAATGATTTTAGCTATATAAATAATATTTGGCAGTATTTCATCAGCATTTATTCTAACCCATTTGTGAATTTTGATTTTAGATCTCACTTATAGATTCTAGTTTTATAATCATCTGGATAAGTATTAGTAGGATCCACTTTCTTTAGGAGAGCATTGAATCAATTAGTGTATTTATTTATACTTTCAGTTTGTTGAAGTGTCTCAAGTTTATTTTGCTATTGTTCAATTTTGTGAGGAGTGTAGAATTTTAAGACAAAATGTTGTTTAAAATTGTATTCATTATTTTTAGTATTTGTTCAACTAGTTAAAGTGAAAGCATTATTGATAGCTCATTAATCAAATCAAGCAGTAGCAGCACTAAAGATGACGCAGTAACTGTTGCAACATAATGACAAATAAAGCATCACCTAGTTGCAACTAGTTGCAGCTTATAAAATTTTGGAGTTGCAACATGTTGCAACAGATGACAAATAAGTATCAAGTACTTGTTGTGCCATCTCTAAGCAGCATCTTCCAAGTATTCACATTGTCACGATCAGACTCCTGGTAGGTATAATTGTGACATAGATGTTCAATCAATGTCTGATGATGATAATTTTATGATTACTTGATCTCATTGTAGTTGGTATACTTCGAGATCGTTATACAGTGCATTTTCTTCTAGGCTCTCACTATTACTAATAGATATTATGTCTACTTAGTATGGAACAGTCATATAGCAATATAGTACTGATATTCTATAGCAACTTTGGTAATTGTCCAATAATGTGCAATAAATACAAGTATTTTAATAATTATTATTTAATCAATTAAATATACAAATTTTATTAACAATAAACAAAGAACAGTTTATTGACTAGCAAGATTTTTGTATTGATTAATTGATACCTTTTTTCAAAGTCTCAATATTGCTTTATTTATAATAAATATTTTCCACTAATAAATATTACATTTATATGAAAATTATAAAAATTAAGATAATCAAAATTTGTCTAATTGATTTATATATAAAAATTATAAAGAATATAAAGTTTATGATGTTTTTAGAGTTTATAAAAATTATAAGAATTATGAAAATTATGGTAATTATGAAAATTATAGAAATTATAGAAATTATAGAAATTATGGAAATTATGAAAATTATAGAAATTATGGAAATTATGGAAATTATGGAAATTATGGAAATTATGGAAATTATAGGAATTTATGGAAATTATAGAAATTATAGGAATTTATGAAAATTATGAAAATTATGAAAATTATAGGAATTTCTAATCATAACACTGGGTAATTTTGAACTTTGGATAGATCTGGTTTTATTTTGTCTTTGTCAATTATATAACCAAAAAATGGTAGAAATTTTTTCAAAATAATACTTATCGGGTTGCACTTTTAAGCCTGCTTTTCTAAATTTATTAAAAGTTAATCAAAAATATTAAAGATATTGATTGAATATTTCAGAGTAAATAGTAGTGTCATTGATATATACTACAATGAATTTTCTAATATACTTTCTAAAAATAATGTTCATTAACTATTGAAAAGTAGTAGGACCATTTGTAAAATCAAATAGCATAATGTTGAATTCATATAGATATTGTTTAGTAATAAATGCAGTTTTATGACAATCTTCTGGCTTTATTTTGACTTGCCAAAATCTGAATGCTAAATTAATAGTTGAAAAATATTTTGTATTTTTGAATGAATCTAATAATTTGTCAACACGTGATAATAGATATTAATTATAATTTGTTACACTGTTGAGTTGATAGTAATTAATACATAGTTGAAACTTTCTATTTTTCTTTTTAACGATAATGACTGGAATAGATCAAGAACTTTCAAATGGCAATATGATATCTTCTTTTAACATTTTATTGATTTCTTTTTTCAAAAAGTTATTTTCAAGTAGTGATTTTTGATAATATAACTTTAAAGTAATGAAACATTCATTTTTCAAATGAATTTCATGTTGAGTAATGCTTGTTTGACCAGGTGAAGTTAGATCAAATAAATTATTATATTCATTAAGTAATTCTTGCATTTGTTTTTGTTGTTTTGATGTGAAATCACATTCAGTAATATTAAAATAAGAGGAATTTTTATTTGCTTTTGGTATTATTTCCAACTGATGATGAATATATTGTTCTTTTGAACAAATATTGCATTGATTTTTAGTATTGTGTAAACATTTATAATAATTTTGTAGCTGTTCTTGTTATATTCATTGAATAGTAGTTTGATCAATAACTTCATTATTAATTATTATATTTGTTTCATTGATCTTAATGTTGAGTTCTAATATGATTTCATCGACAAAAAGCAGTGACTGTTCCAGTAATTCTTCTTCTTCATATTCATCATCTTGAATATCAGTTTCAAATGGGATATCTTCTTCATATTCATTTTCAACTTCTTTTTCATTTTCATTTTCAGTTGTCGGTTGAGTTTTTGGTAATATATCTAAGTAACAAGTTATACAAGAGATCAAGGCACTGTGAAGTTCATTATTTATTATGAATGATAACTGTTAATCAAACCAATTTAAGATTACTTCATAACTGAAAGTCCAAATATTTCCAAGCAGTAAGTTATATTCTGCTTTTTTGAGTATAAGTACATTAATAGTATAAGGTTGATTTCTAATATTTATAAATAAATTTATGATTTCACCAAGTAATCATTCTGGAGTTTCATTAATTCTGATTAAGTTGATATTTAATGGTTTAGTTATTTTTTTATTGATTTTTTTCAAGAAATTGAATGATATAATGTTGTTAACTGATTCACTATCTATAATGATTTTTGCTGGATGATTTTCTATAGTTCTATTATAATGTATAGCATCAACTGGTTGATTATTTTTTTTTCAATTATAATTTCTGATTGTGAATTTTGATTGGCTTGATTTTCAAATTGATTATGAAGTAAAAGTTATTGTAATTGCTATTTTGATGAAGAATTTAATTGTTTTGCATTTTCACCTTTTCAGGAATGCAAAAATTAATTTAAATAATTATTGTTATTATTGTTTTGGTTATTAATATTTGGTTATTGAATGATATTATTGATTGGTTGTTGAATTGTATTATTAACTAGCTAATTATTAATAATATTATTATTATTACTATTAAGTAATGCTAATTGTAATTGTTGTAATTGTTATAAGACATTGTTGAGATCTATTAATTGATTAGTAGTAGTTGTTATATTATTAGATAATGATGTCAGATTAAATTACTTGATTGAAGTATTGTTAAACAATTAGATGCAACATGACCAATATCTCCACAAGTATAACAAGTAATATTATTATTTTGAATTGGTTTTCAATTTTGATTATTGTTATAATTATTATTATTATTATTATAGTTATTATTGTATGTTTATTGATTATTTTGAAATTGACAGTTTGCTGCTATATGTTCAATATTTCCATAAATATAACAATTAATATTATTGTGAATTGATCTTTGAGTTTGATTATTATTATAATTATTATTTTTGTTATAATTATTATTATTGTAATTATTATTTCAATAATAATTATTATTGTTATTATAATAGTTAATAATATTATTATTATTATAACTATTGCTGAGATTTTTCACTTATTTAGATAATTCTTGTAGAATTGTGCTAATATCATTATTTTAGTTATTTTCAACTGTCGATGATGAATTTGAGATTGGTGTTATTGATACAAATTGATAATTATTATAATTATTGATTAATAGATTAAAATTTTGTGATATTTAATTGTTGATAACTGCAGTAGAGAAAGAATTATTATATGTTTGACAGTAACCAGTTTCAGTTTGAATGGCATGATCAATTGCTTGGTTCAAAGTGGCTGGATTTTTTTTGTTGACAAAGAATGCAATTTGAGTATTGAAATCTTTAACGAATTCTTAGATTTTATAATGTTCTGAATAGTTATTATTTGAATTTATTTTTAATAGAAGAGATCTAACATCATTAGTATATTGTACAACTGACTCATTTATACTTTGAATTCAGATAGCCAATTATTGTTTCCACATGAATATTTGGGTATTAGTATGGAATAATAAAAGACAAATATATAGAAATACAATTGCTAATAGTGATTATACTTTGGAAGATTTTGAGGATTTATTTTTAACTCAGTTATTTATTGTTATTAAACTAGGAATAGTTGAATAAATGAATTAATATTATTTTGATTCCAGCTATAAGATCATTAATTATCCAATTATTGTTGTCATTGAAACCAATTTGCTGTGATTTCACATAAATATGCTGAGACGATTTGTTGTTTACACATATCAGAAATATTATTAGCATTTGCTGTGCATTTGAATTCATCAAGTCAGGCAATTGGATCTTTAATTCTATTGTTATTGAATATTAAAAGTGATACAAGAGTCAATTCTGGAGCTACTGGTTGTGGTGGTACTGCTAATATAAATGCTAATTGTTGCAAAGCTGCAGTTAATTGAGCTTGTGGATCTGGTTGCTATTGTGATAATTGTTGTTGTTGTTGCTGTTGCTGTTGCTGTTACCATTGTCACGAGTCCCAGGTTCAGATAGGTAATCTCATGAGATAGATGTTCAATCAACATCTATTTTGATAATTCAGTGATTCGATTCAGCTGCTTTAGAATTGTGACACTGTGTGGTGTCACAATCAGGCTTCTGGTAAGTGTTATTGTAATGTAGGTGTTCAACCAACATCTAATAATGGTATTTTTATGATTACTTGATCTCATCGTAATGAGTACCGTACAGTGCTGCCAATAGTACCCGGATACTTTTCAAAACTTGATATTCTAACTTGAATAGTATCCCCCTGGGTATTATGTATGGAAATGGATACTAAATATGGGGGATATTATGTATTATATAATGCTGCCAATAATATCCGGGTACTTTTCAAAACTTGGTGTTTTGAATAATATTCTTCCAGGCTCATAAATGTTATTTTATTTACAATTAAACAAAAATAGTAAAATATGCAAGTTAATCATCAGTTACATGTGGTTTTTTGTTTTCCCCCTGGATATTATATATAAAAATGAATACTAAATATGTAAGATGAATCTCAAAAAAAATATAGCATATGTATTATAACTATAAAAAGAAAAATGCGTAAAATCAATAGTATTTAATATTTTATACAAATATATTATCTATAAAAAATTCGATTTGTACGTGTAAAAAATATATCTTTAATACTTCAAAAAAATGCCACCACATTCAAATCGTACTCAAATTCGCGAAAGAAAAAGACGTCAATTTACTGCACGCGAAAAACTTACAATTTTAACATATCTTGAAAAACATCCAACAAAAAGTATTCGATCAACTGCAAATATGTTTAATATTGAACCTGTTCAAATTCGAAAATGGAAAGTGAAAAAAAAATGAACTTATGCGTGTTGCACCTCGTATTTGTCATCTTAATACTGGTGCTCGACCAAAATATCCCATTTTAGAACAAGAAATTTTGGATTGGGTAAAAAATATGCGTCAAAATTTAAAAGTGGTTACCTGAAGTATGGTTCAAATGAAAGCTAAAACATTATCTAATAAAGCAAGTTATCAAGATCTTTATCCGGATATTCGTGAATGCAAATTTAGTTCAAAATGGATAGATGGTTTTATGTCTCGCAACAAATTAAGTAATCGTCGACGAACAACAATTACCCAACGATTACCTGAAAATTTAATTGATGCTCAAAATGAATTTCTTAGTTTTATTCTTTATCGACAAATTCAATACGATTATCCTCTTTCTTTAATAGGAACATGGACGAAACACCATTATCATTTGATCTTCCAAATAGAATAACTCTTGATGAAACTGGCAATCATACAATTAGCATTTGTACTACTGGACATGAACGATCAAATTTTACAGTGGTTTTAGCCTGTATGGCCGATGGAAAAAAATTACCAGCAATGTTAATTTTTAAATTAGTAAATATACCACGGGTTACATTTCCACAAGATATTATTGTACGAGTAAATAGACAAGGATGGATGAATGCAGATGAAATGTTATTTTGGATCGAGAATATTTGGAATAAGCAAGCACCAATGTCACAGAATCCTCGTTCACTTTTGGTTTTAGATTCTTTTGCGGGACATCTTGTTGATTCAGTAAAGAACCATTTTCAAGAAAAAAATACGAATATTACTGTTATTCTGGGTGGATTAACATCTAAAGTTCAACCTCTTGATGTGGCAATCAACAAATTATTTAAATCAAAGGTAAAAAAAATTTATAATTAAATATTAAATATATTTATTTTTAAAAAAAGTACTAAATATTATATATATATGTGTGTGTGTGTATAGATTCGTAATTATTATAATAATTGGATGACACAAGAGGTACATACTTTAACTGCTACTGGCAGAATTCAAAAACCTAGTTACGACGTTATAGCAGAATGGGTAAAAAATGCTTGGAATGATGTTGATATTAATTTAATTCAGCGTTCATTTAAATGTTGCGGCATTTTCACTGAACGTAATGGAAATAAAGATCATTTAATTTTTGATTATGATCATGTTACTAATATACAACAACAAGAATGTGAAAGAAATATAATTGTAAATGATAACGAAAATGAAAATAATGATAATATAAATGAGGATATTAGTGAAGAATTCGAAGAAGATTATTATGAAGAACAAGAAATTAATTATTCAAATGAATGGGATTAAAGATTAATTTAATCGATATAATCATTAACGTTAAATAAAAATTTATTTTAAATTAAAAAAAATTGATTACGTATATAACATAATGAAAAATACCCAGGTACTTTTCAAAGTAAGCGGTCATGAGAATTGAATAATACCCGGGTATTTTATATTGGGGAGATTGTATAAAGGGGATATTATTGGCAGCGCTGTACAGTATACTTCGAGATTGTCACACAATGCATTTTCTTCTATCTTATAGATAAACTATCACTATTACTAATAGATATTATATCTACTTAGTATGGGACAGTCCTATAGCAATACAGTACTGATATTCTATAGCAACTTTGGCGATTGTTCAATAGTACGCAATAAATGCAAATATTTTAATAAGTTATTATTTAATCAATTAAGTGTACAAATTTCATTAATAATAAACAAGGAACAGTTTATTGACTAGCTAGATTTTTGTATTGATCAATTGATATCTTTTTCAAAGCTTTAATTATAATAAATATTTTTCACTAATAAATGTTATATTTATGATTAATTATATAAGTTGATAAATAATAGATACTATGTAAATGATGATAATTATAGTAATTGTTATAAATTATCAAAATTATAAAAGTTATAGAATTTATGGAAATTATATAAATTTCCAGTTGTAACATTATCTTCTGATGATGAATTATTTTGAACAAGTATTACCTCATCTTTATTGTTATTGTCAAAATTTGAATTAAATGATGAATGAGCTAAAGTGAATGAAAAATGGATTTAATGGTGCTAAAAGTTATTTTTTTTGATTGATAATAGTATTTTGTTTGGCTCTTGTTAATCAATCAGAAAAATAATTTCTTACTTCCAGTGTGAAAGATTGTTAAACTGTTAATTGATGTAGTATTAGTGGACGAGTTATTGTTTTAGATAATGATGGTATAGGTGAATTTGTTCTTGATTTTTGCTTGCGTGCTGTTAATTGTTGTAAATATTTATATCTTTTTTGTATGAATGCAGCAGCATCAGTTGATAAGTTTTCCAAATAGTGAAATACTTGATTTTTTGGCAATTTTGTGTGTGTGAGTAACCAGTTATAGAGTTGTTCTTTGATAAATTTATTGCTTTGATTATTTGCAGTTTCAGTATATTGCTACTGTTTCTAGTTCTTACATATGAGAATATTTAGAAATGGTTAACAGCGACTGTGTTCATGGCAGATTTTAAATAAGAGAGATATAAATGACAAAA
>CAJVPL010001854.1:0-11429 GCA_910591945.1 Ambispora gerdemannii
TAACTCTAACCCCAGAGTTATCAACCCTCTTATATATCAACGAAAATGCCTGGTCCCGTCGTGTTGACAATAGAGAGATTTGACTATAGTTTGAAGTTGCTTTTGAAAGAGTTTGTAATTACGTGATATTAGAATAGTAAAAATAAATAAAGAAAAACTACTTAATTCGAATTAAATTGAAAATAATATAAATGACTTGAAAGCAAAACTTGGAAAAGATATAATATCTCTTTATCAACATTTATACTTAAGTGTGAACAAGATATTCAGAATTAATCTGGAAGGATCCACTAGCTAGTCAGATTATAATGATAATTCAATTATTATACAACAATTACCAGGAAATTTAAAAAAAACTTTATGATAAGTATTTTTGTATTGCAAATATAAAGTATTTATATTATAGAAATCAAGCTCATAATATTTTTGTATTAGAAACCTGCTCATCAAATGATACCTACATCTATACCAATGATCAAAGAGATGTGTAAAAAATTTGTATCAAGTTTTTTTAAGCAAGAAAATAAAGAAAAATCACCAAAATTAATATATAATGGAACTTGGAAAGAATCAGAAGAAGAAATTACATGTATTGTAAAAGAAATTTTGAATATTTTGAAAGATATTTGGAATAATCCAGCCATTGATTCTGAATATAAAAGATCATTAAATGAAGGAACCTATTAATCAACTGTTATAGTATTAATACTTCAAGTGATATTAAAAAATCTTTCCATCAAAAACTTCTCATATATTACCACTTCAGAAAAACAGAGTATTGCTAGTATAGATAGAAAAGAAGAAAATCATATGGGAAGGCAACCAGATATTATACTCATTATAAAATATCTTGAAATGATATTTGAGTTAATGTATGTTAAATGTTCTCGTTTATTCTGCAATCCACAAAAAAGACAGACGATGAGATAAAACTATGGTGTGAGTGTAATGATGGAATGTATTATACTCACAAAACTCTTAGACCTGATAAAGATGAGTTTGGAATTGTTAGAGTACAAGTAGCAGAAAATATGTTACATCTGAATGTTCTTGTTAGAGACAAGACTGATGTTCACCGATACTATCATCTACAATCAGCTGAAATTCCTGTACAATTATCAGATGAGAGTATAATAACTAAATTTATAGAAACCTTATTACTTTTACATAATATTATTATTACAAATTTATCCTTATTATTTCATGCATCTATATTCAAATCAAAACGACAAATAGAAGAAAGCATTACAGTTTCCTCCTCCATGTTTGAGTAATTTTTATATTGTATTACATATGTATTTGATTATTACAATAAAGATGTATAAATGTGTTAATTTTTCTGGTTTAATATAAATGCTACCAATATGAAATTCAATATATATTGATCCTTATCATTAGGGTTATATCAGTATTAGGAATAGGAATTGATTCTAAAATCAATTAATATTTTCGATTTCCAACAAAAATCAATTCTTGAGCACAAAATATGTGATTATGATGACAATAACAGCAATGATAATAATGATGATGATGACGACAATAACAACAATAATGGTGATATCATAACTAGACTTTGGTTTTATTTTTTATTGCATGTTGATTTTTCGTCGAAGTAGTTGAAGTTGTACTTTAATTAGTTGAATTTGTAAATACTACGTGGTATAGAAGAAATTGAAGTATTATCATCAAATTGAGATTTCGATCAATATCACTATTAGAGTTATTAAACTTTATATTGATAATAGTTTCTTGATTATTATCAATATTAACTTTTTTGTTGAATGATAAAGTACATAATACTACATTATTTGTATATTTTTCACGTAAAAATTATAATTTCCAATTACATGTATATGTATTTACGTACATGATTATGCATTATCATTATTGATTTTGTCTTTATTAAAATCAATTCTCAAATTTTAATCGATTATTAAATTTTAATCGATTCTTTAATTTTAATTGATTCTCAAATATTAATCGATTCTAAGAATTAATTTTCTCAATTCTACATGTATACAGTAACTTACTTTTGAAAATATACACAAAAAAAATGACAAAATTCAAATATCTCATCATTGAAGAATCATCCACGATCAAAAATAATTTAATTACATTTATTAAAATACCAAGTATTATTTACAATTGAGTTTATTGTTCGATATGATTATAATAAAAAAAATAAAAATTTTTAATTATTTTCACATATGATATAAATGACCGAATCCATTAATGAACATAAGATCTTACAAGCTCAATATAAACAGTTTTTTTTTGTTTTAATCATAATTAACACACTTTTCCCATTTCAATAACAATATTAACTACTTTTTTTTAATTAAATATCTCGAATTTCACTTACAAAATGCTCCCATATATACACACTTCACCAAGAAGGATACATGTTACGAGAAATCGCAGCATCAAAACAAGTAAGCTTAGATTCAGTTTTACGTATATTCAAGAAGAAAGAAGAAACTGGAAACTTCGAAGATAAGCCAAAATCTGACTGTTCGCGCATTCTTTCTGATCACTACAAATGAAATGCTATTCAATTGATAATGTCTGAAAAATGCTCCACTGCTATCAAAGTTTAACGCAGACTTCAAACTGACATAGGAGTCAATTTATCTGTGAAGAGCGTACAACATATACTCAGAAGACATGGATTATTCGTTAGAATAAAATGCAAAAAACACTACTCACAAAAACACACAGAAAATGCCAACTTGCCTGGATAAATAAATGCTGAAATTGGACAATTGATGATTGGTGACGAATAATTTGGTCTAACAAAAGCAAGTACCAAATCTTTGGATCAGACAGATGGAAATATTGTTGGAAGAAGTCTGATAAATCTTTAAAAGACCAGCATATTATACTAATAGTGAAGTTTGATGGTGGTTTAATTATGGTATGGGATTGCATGAGTGCTGATGGAGTTGGTGAACTCTGAAAAATCGATGACAAAATGGATACAGATGTTTACATTAATATATTAAATACAAATTTGTTAGGTTCGCTTTTGGAGATTACGTTAGAAAAGGATAAAATTCTTTTCAGCAAGATAATGATTCAAAATACACTTTCAAAAAAGTGAAAGATTGGTTTCACAAAAATGAAATTGCAGTTCTCGATTGATCATCTCAATCTCCTAACTTGAGCTCTATCAAGAATTTATGGAATGAAGTTGATATTCGTATGCAGAGACTTCCTGGTTCACTTTCCAATAGAGATAAACTATGGGAAAAACTACAAATTGCATGAAATAGTGAATACTTATTATTATCCTGACATTACTAATTTTGAACTTACTGAATCAGCAAATACAAATAAATCTGATCAAGAAATTTGTGGAGTATTTTCTTACATGAGTCCAAAGGTACTAAATGAAAAACCATACACTCAAACTGCAAATATTTATAGTTTCAGAATAATTACATATGAGATTGCCACAGGTGAACGAAGTCATGATATAGATCTTGTATTAGATATCTATAATAATATATGATCTACAATACCAAATAATGTTCCCGGATGGTGAAAATTTTTCATTGAAAATGTTGGAATCATATTCTAAAAAACAGACCAACCACTAAGGAACTTGAAGACTTTATCGACTCTATCTTATATGAATATATGACAAAGTTAAATACTTTGTATTTTCAGTACTACAGCTCTTTAGAATATCTTAAAACACACAAAATTATAGAATGTCTTGAATTAGAAGAGCAGAAGTGAAAAGAACTTGATAAGGAGATGAAATTAAAAAAGAACATTCCTATGAATACGAATAAAAAATAAGAAATTCACTCAAATGCAGTTTACACCAGTCAAATATTCACTTCAAAATCAATATTCATTTCAACTGATACAGGTACTTTTTATTTCTAAATATAAATCATATCGATATTATCATTTTATGTTAATTAAAATTATATCGAATGTTTAGGATTGACAAGTATTAATTTGTTTATTTCAAGTGATTTCAATTTTAGCATACCACATGAAATCAAAGAGAATGAAGAGATATCAAGTGACTTGCAAGAAAAACTTCCAACAAAATAGGACAATATCAAAAAAGAAATAATAACTACTTTATACTTTATATTTTTTATTTATGTGATTTAATTTAATTTAAAAATCTAAATATTAGAAATTCTGCAGTAATCATTATCAATATTAACTGGACTGAGTTAGAGTTAGTTTCTAATATCTTTGAATTCACGTATATGTATATTTATTTTATTCAATTACATATAGTAGTTTTGTTTATTACATTAATGTTATCATTATCAGTAATAATTTATTACAGTTTTATACTACATAAATGCTCTTTGAATTCTAAATTTTGAATATTCATCATTGTAGTGAATGCATTTTTTATCAGATATAGGATTACTACAATAAGTGTAGTATGTAAATGTACTCATTGTCATTTGAATATCATAAACTGTACTGTACTGTCTATTAAAAGAATAAACAATAATAAGCAAATTATAATTCATCAATATCTTTATCCTTCCCCAACCTGAAAATGTCATTGAAGTCAACAAGTACAATTCCTCCTTTATTCAAAAATAAGACAAAGTGAAAGTAATCTTATGCTATAATAATTATATCAATTATAATGAAAAACGTATTCATGTACGTACTTACACTGTTTAACAGATTGTTGCATTATTTATGATCGCACATATTCTAATCGATATTTTTTGTATGCTTTTTTAAACAACACACTATGTTTATTCATAAACCAAATATTTCTAAATTTGGCTTACAATATGAATTACGTATGTTCATTCATAAGCCAAATATTTCTAAATTTGACTTACAATATAAATTGCACACCACTAGTTAACTATTTAAATGGGATTTTCATATTGATTATCAATGTTGCTTTTCACGCTTTTTTTAATCATGAAAATTATACTACTCTTCTTGAGCAAGACTCAGCTCTAGAATTTTCTAACCTTAACAGTTCATCGAATAGTATTACTTTTATATTTTTTTGTCTATTAATAATACACCAAGAATCTTTTTTTTGAACTATATCATGGATCATTCATAAACCAGACCAATTATGAATTTATCTGACTTTAACGAGTGAAAAGTGAAAGCTGTCACGATAGAGAAGATACCAACTATGAAGAAGTTATAACAAGAGGTCCATAAACGTAGAAATAAAAGACTTAAATAAGAACGTGAGCACAAACATGAAAAAAATGAATCTTTCCAAGTACATGTACCAGAAGAAAAGATATCATCAGTTACCAATCTTTCTACTGAGCTTAATATTACTTTTGATCCGTCAAGGGTATATTTATTTTTATGAATCTTATGAATCTTTGGATTCGAGTGTTGAATTTTCGTTAATATGACGTCTTATCTAGTATAGCAAAATACCTTTTCTTACTTGGTTATTATTGTTTTGTGCTGATAGAAGAATTACCTGAGTTATTTGTTGTGAGTTTGTTCAGCAAGTTATGGTGTGCAACAGACACATAATTACCATTACTCCATGATAGTTGGTGGCTTAGTGCTTTGGCAAGGGTAATTATTCTGCTCCGCAAAAAAATACAACTTTGTTAAATCAAAGAATAGCTTTTTAAAGTATATAAAAACTGGCAAGACTAACTTATTTTTATTTTTTAAGCATCGAACACAATTTGTAACCCGGAGGTTATGTACTTTTGATAAAATATATTATATTGAAAACAAGTGATTAAGTATCTCTCTCTATGCTTCAAATCAGATATCATCTAAAAAAGTTAAGATCAAATATAATATAACTATATGAGACTTGTTAATAGAAACTCTAATTCAGAAATCAAAGCAGAATAACTCGAGTAGTTTAGAGATCTCTCCAGATTTTTTGACACTAATCGATACTAATATTATTTGCAAAGTTAATCAAGTATCTATATCTAATAAGAATACTTGTGAGTTGCTTTCAGTCAGTGATTAGAAATGGAGGAACCAATCAAAAGAAGAGATGTATGTGAGCATCTCAGATTGAAGTGGAAAAAGCTTGAACATGCTATAAATACTCAAAGCAATATTGAATTTCAAGATTTACAAAATACAATAAGTGTGCATATTACACGAAATGAGAAGGTCAAACTAATATTATTAACGTGTAAGAATTTTCACTCATTAAATGAGTTAGTGGAATTTCATCATATAATTAAACCTGGGTGTGTTGTAGATTAAATTAATCAGATCTTAATCCATTTTGAGTAACTCGATAACTATGATACCATTACACAAGTAATGAGTGCTGTGAATCACTATTATTTCCATACTCTAAAAAATTCATCTCATTGAAGCAATGAGTTCTAAAAGAATTTCATCAAACATTTTGGTACATATACATTATATAACCCTCTCCCCTATACGAGTTCTAACATGACCAGTATTCATAATGCCAATCATCAAAAATGTGTAGATAGTTTGCTTCGTGAGCTAGTACCATTATCTGATTGCATTAATCACTTTTTCAAGGGTTATTATAAGAGTTTGTATGAGAAGCTTAGCAAATTAGAGTGGAAATCATTTGCACCAAAAAGTTTTGGAGTCTTCCCTATGATTGCAATTAATTTTAATATGATTAGTAACTATCACTGAAATGAGGATAACGAGCTGAATTCTCTTTGCTGTTTAGTTGTATTGAATGATTTTGAGGAAGGAGAACTATGCTTTCTTCAACTCCAAATTATTGTATCACTTCGTCCAGGACAAATTATGATATTCTCCTTATATTTCTTATTATATAACAATCTTTCTATCATGAGAGGAATTCATCATAGTGTCGTGTATTTCATACATGCTTCATTTTTTTATAATTTACGGAACTTTTCACAGATTTATACTGATCTTGAGGATGGAATCGAAAGAGATGCTCATGGGTTAGTTGTTCCTACAATCCCCCAGCAAGATCTCAATAATTCATGAGATCTGAATAGCTGGATAAACTCAACAAGCTGAAAGTGAATCAGATAAGAGTTCCATCTGCATCAACCAATTGTAGAAGAGAACATATCAATAAGTAATTACATTATGTGGTGTTGATATATAAGCTAAAAAAATGAATATTAATATATAATTAAATATTATATTTAGATTTGAGATGTGTATGATGTGGTTTAAAGACTGAGAATTCACTTCCTGATGAGTTATAGATAATAAAAATAATTAGATAGACTCCTTAATTTTTTCATGCGTTTTAGGATATTCAAAAGAACTGAAGTACTGAAAATGCAAAGTATTCAGTTTTCTCTCTAATTGAATGAACTCATTAGTTTTGTTGATAAATCAGATAAAGTCACAAAGTTCTTTAGCAGTTGGTCTGTTTTCTGGAATAGGATCCCAACACTTTTCAATAATAAATTTGTATCATCCAGTAACATTATTTGGTTGGTATCATAGATCATACTCTATTAAAGATGTCATATACAAGGTGTGTGTAATGATCTCGTATGTAATCATCTCTAAACTAAATATTCACAGATTTAGTATATAGTTTCCATTTGACGTTTCGGACTCAGTATTCTGTAAATTTCTTGGTTTGATTTTTTTATATCTGCTGGACAAGTAAGTCCAAAATTGGTAAGAAAAGTATCAATATACAATAATATATTTGCAGAGTGAAAATCACGTACAAGTTTCTCTTTGTGAATTTTTCATTTGATCCCAAATTAATTATTCGTAGTTGGAATTAATATATTCCATGTCCTTTATTACTATTGAGTATTTATTCGTAGCTGGATTTTTAGTGATTCTATAATAATTATTTCAAAGTAAGCATTACTGAACTTTAGAGCAGTCTGGATCTATTTTTGAAAACTAGAAGTTTTTTAGAAAATAAAAAAGTGACTTATTTATGTTTACATTTAAAAATTGCTTATTTTTACCTCATTTATAATTCTCTGTGAATCACAAAATGATTTCAACACAACAATTCAGTACGTATTTATCATCTTTTTAAATTCATTAAATTCGTGATTCCACATGTAATAATGCAATGATGCTTTATAAATTTTTCTGAGATATTCAACATTGGAAGATTTTTCAAAAGAGATCCATTTTGAAATATCATCTAATTTTCATGCATTCTTTTATTAAACAGTTGATATTCTGATTTTTGGTAGACCATTTATTTTCATAAAGTTGATAGTAAAAATCAAAACATTCACTGAAGTGATCATTTTTTTGACAACGAATATATTTACTGCAATCATGAATTGATATATCTTCATTCTTATCATTATTAAATACATTTTGAATTATCAAAGAAAAATAAGAATGAATTTATCTTCATTTGCTTTAACATCGATATCTATATCTAGTAGTAGTCATAGTGATCAATAGTGATAGTATGCAAATAACATCGATATATATACATACATATTGATTGTTGATATTGATATGTACAGTATCCCCAAAAAGTATCACCTGATTTTTATAAAAAATGAAATTTTTGATTTATTTCATTTCTGCTTTATATATGTAAAAATTTTTTGTTATCATTAACTAATACATTATTCACTCTCTATATGACTTCAATACCATCTTAATTCCTTATGGCATCAAGCTCACATTCTATCCCAAACTAATACATTACATTTTGACTACATTTTCTTCAGAACATGTTCACAATTTTTGAAAAGCTTTTACACTTTAGAATATTATTTTATAATAGTTTCTAGATGTTTTCTATGAAGTCAGATCTGGAAGAATATGTTAATTGATTCATAATCATTAATATTTCTATTTCATAATCTTTTTAGAATTATGATTAGAGTTAGGATTAGAGTTAGAGTTAAGCTGAAACGTCATATTTTTTCAAATTAATAAGCATAAAATATTATAAAAAAAGATGAAATTATCTTAAAGAATCTTCGGGTAAATTTTTATAAAGATTTTTTGTTGACAATATCACGAAATGGCTCAGATTCTTTTTCTTGCTTGTTAAGAGCTTATGACCTTCCAGATCTTGGTAAATTTTCTTTTTTCCTATTTCTCTTATATTCAGCAAGAGACTATTATTCCATCATTGAGTTACAGATCATTTTTCTTGTAACTTGTACGGCACTCAAAACCCTAATCCAAATTACCTATTTTACTCTTGTCAAAGTCAGTCAACTGGAGGTAGTGTGTGTTATATTTACAACCAATGAATTTTGCCCAGTGTATATTCAAAAGTCGAAGAAAGAAATGAAAAAAAATTTGCAGTCAACAATAACAAAAAGGGTGAAAACTACCACATTTAAATTTATGTTGATGTTGCATATCCAAATCAGGCATTACTTTCTGTGGTAACTATATGAATTTAATAATTACCATTATCATTATTACATACATCACAAAAAAAATGAGTAAAAAAATTACTTTTTTGATTAAATGATTGGTCCATCTTTAACTATGCATATGCATATATATATATAATATAATCGGACAATATAATCAATTGGATATTAATTATATTAATTTTAGTTTATATTTTTCTTTCTATACTTTATGCTCACCAGGATTTCAAACACATACATGCACGAATTGTATCTGTTTTAAGACTACATCTTTTATCTGCTATCAGATTAGTACCACCAGAAAAAATTCGTTCTACTGGAACACTTGTTGTTATATAAAAATTAATTTGTTAACTACTATTTAATAATCTTATCATTATAAAATTGCAAACTTTTTTACCTGTAATTGCAAGATAATTTCTTGTCATTGTTGCTAGATGTGAAAATTCCATTTCATGAAGCTATGTATATAAATTAAATTAATAAAATTAAATAAATTATATAATTATTATTAAATATATACCTTTTACCAAAGAAGAACATTCTGATTTCATACTACTTGAAGAGCTTTTAAATATAACTTCACTTTATTATTTTGAACTTTTTTCTGTTTACCAAAAATATGATCTAAAAATTCATCATTATTCTTATCTTTACTATTATCAACTTCTATATTGATAATATTAAATACATAATTAATATTATAAATATTAAGAACAGTTTCTTTAGCATGATGAATAAAATTTTGTTGCCAATTATTATCAATATAATAATCTAGCTTTAACCATGAATCAAGTACTATATAATTTAATTAATATTATAAGTTTATAATTCAGTTTCTTTAAAAAATAACTAATTATTTTGGTTTAACTTACTAGTAGCAATTGTATATATAATTGTATCATCTGTTTTTGTATAATATATTTTTAGCTTTTTTAAGCTCACTTTAATAGCAATTATTATATCACTAGAATCATCAAACTTATCACAATATGTTTCAAGTCCATCTATTAAATAGTTATATATTGGTATAACAGAGGTAAGCATAGGATATATTGCAGATGAAAGTATTTTGATAGTTCGTACAAATATCTATATAATAAATATAAAAAAAGTTAAAAACTTATAAAATTAATTATATATTAATTTATTTACTTTTAAAACAGATATAATATCATTAATTCTATCACATTTATCATCAATAAGTTCAAAATTTCGAAGTTCTTTATCTAAACTTGCAGTTAAATCTATTACTTATAATATAATTATTTAAATAATAATATAATATTAAAAAACAAATAAAAAATAATTATATTCTAACTTCACACATTTCAAATACTCTGTTAAGCATATCATAAGTTGAGTTTCATCTTGTTTTTATATCCAGAATAAGATTAAGATTTTTAAAATTAGCTATTTTAGCATGACATGCAAATCGTTCTCGACTTTGTGATAATAATCATATTTTAACTATAAGTTTATGAAGCTATATAATTAAATATAATAATTAATAATAAATTAAAAATCAAGTTTACCTTCAGAATTACCTCTTCAGTAGTTATAGTTGTATCTATATTATCTAATATATTATCTTCAGTTTGTGCTTCACCAGCTTTAATTTGCTTTAAAATATCTTGTACGGTTAAATTCATAATATAAGCAATACAGTGACAATAAGAATTGATGGTATCAAAAGAAATATTTTTTTCTTTGCAAATAATTTCTAGATATCTCATAAAGGTATCATTAAAGCTCTGTTCAGATCGAGTCAGGTCTGAGATCAATCTGATCTGACCCGAAAATTTCAGTTCGGATTGGGAACGAACTCGATCCGGTCAACCTGAGACCCAACCTGATCTGAGCTGAAACTGTTCAGGTCAGGTCAGATCTTGAGTTGACCCGAACTTTAAAATGTTCTGTTAAATGACATGAGTTAATTAATTTGATTATATCATTAGTATAGTATACTATTCATTGATTATCATCTAACTGATACATTTAAATACATTGTAACAAAACAAGATAGTGCTGTTACAGTAGTAATATAAAAATCATTAATTTCAAAAATAATTGATAAATACAAAATATTCAAAAATATTCATATAACAAGAATCCTTCTAA
>CAJVPL010001855.1:0-11425 GCA_910591945.1 Ambispora gerdemannii
AACCGAACTCAAACTTGGGCAAAAGTCCGGTTCGGTTCAGTTCATAGGAACACTAGTTTATACCCTCTCCCAACTTAGGTTCTCATTTGTAAACTAATTTGACAATTAGTGAACAAACTTGTAACAATATCCTTCTAAAAAATTCATACTTTCTTGCAATAAAATATTACTTCTTATCATTATCTAGATAATTATTATTTTTATAATATATTAACTGATTTTAGATTTGTTTCTTTCAATCAGATAGGGTTTCTCCATTGAGTATTGCTGGAAATTGACAATTATATTTCCATTTAATATTACTCAAAATTGGATATTTATCTGTATAGATCATATTTAATGATTAAATAATTTATAGTATTTTTTAGAGATTATGCAATTTATATCAAATTTAGAAATTTTAGATCTATTGAATTTAATCAATTATATTGTTATTAGTTTACTTGAATTTCAAATATAATATACTTTCTTACATGCTTAATACGTATTTCAAATCAAGTAGAAGAGATAAGATAAATAGCTAAAGGTAATGATATATATTCATTTAAATTACTAGTTAGCTAAAAAGTGACTTAGAAATTTTCTTATAATTTAATGTGTATTTAATAAGATAATTATGATGATAATTTATAAGTAAGTAAAATATTATAAATTCAATTTATTAAATTATTTTAATAATATGACATCACAATGTGAGAGATTTAAACTATAAATATGATATTACAAACATGTAAGAGATTATTAATATAATATGTAAGAGGTTATTAATATAATATCACAAATATGTAAAAGATTATAACAAAACTAAAATAAAACTTTAAAATTTAAATAATGAAATAATAAAAGAAATATTTAAATATTCTAAATATGTTAAATTCAAAAAAGATATTATGATCAAAGAAGTTTATTTTTGAGTTAATAATATTTAGAACTTAATTAATTAACTAATTGACTTGTTAATTGACTAACTTATTAACTTATTAACTGATTTTTCTAAGTTAAAATACATGCTTCTTTTATATAAAATTGTTAAATCAAAACTACTAATGATATTTACAAGAAAATTACTTATTTGTTTACTTGCTCACTTATTTGCTTATTTATTTGCTTGCTTGTTTATTCACTTACTTGGTCACTTATCTTGTGAGCTAGTATAAATATAGATCATCTGATATAACCTAAATAAATAATCTACATATTATTTATAAATAATAATATAAATATGATACAAATAATAATATAAATAATAATATAAATAATAATGTAATACGAGATATAAATATAAAGATTTTAACTAATTAAAATATAATATGTGTTCTCAAAATTATCCAATAAGATTAAATAATAAGTTTGACTAATAATTAATATGAAATTCTATTATATAATAGTATTATTTTATTATTACTCAAACACATTTAATATTTATTTTATATTTATATTCTCATTAATTTGTTATTGTTAATCATTCACTATTATTAATTATAATTAAAGTTTAATAAAGTGAACTCATATTAAAACAAAGAATTTTCAGATATCAATCTATTAACAGAGAGCTTGATATAATAAAGAATAATATTAATAATACTTTATAATATTAAGCAAAGTTTATTTTTGAATAATGTTACAAGTTTGTTCACTAATCATAAAATTAGCTTATATACAAAAATCTAGATTGGGAAAGGGTATAAACTGATAAAGAAAATATTAAGAGAGAAGAGAGATATCTAAGACCTATATCAATTTCTATGAAAATTATATTTACTTGAAAAGAAATAATAATATGAGAGAGTTGTGGGAAAGTAAAGGTCAAAGAGAAGAGAGGATATAAAGAATAATAAAAAGAATTCAAAAGAGTAATTCTATACTTGCATAAAACTTTCTAGAACTAAGATAATATAATTAGTAATAATAATAACAAAGACTCTTTTACTTTGTTCTTTTCACGAGTGAGAAATATTCATTAACAATTAAAAATTCAAATAACAAAAAGTAAAATACTTATAATCCAATTTTAATAATTCTAATATAGCAATTTGTTTAGCATAATATAATATAAAACTCAATAATTCAATAATAGTAATTTGTTCAGCACAATACAATATAAAGTTCAAAGTCAATAATAGTAATTTGCTTAGCGCAATATAATATAAAGCTGTTAGCAATTTGATAGATTCAATATGATATAAGATTACTTATATATAAGATTTGAAGTGTATAAAGAAAATATGAGAGATAATGTTACGAGTTCTGGATTCAGGTAGGTAATCTTGTGCTGTAAATGTTCAACCAACATCTATCTTAATAAGTTAATAATTTCAATTCAGTTATTTTAGAATTGTGATGCTGTGCAGTTTCTTTTATTCTATTAATTTAGAATAGGTAACACTACTACTAATAAATATCTTCCTTTGTATTTACTTAGTATGATGATGATTTTATAGCAATACAATACTGATATTCTATAGTAACCTGGTTGAGTGTCCAGTAGTATATAGAGTAAGTGTTATAACAAGATTAATAATTATAAAACTAATTAATATATAATTTCATTAAACAATAAACAAAAAACAGTTTATTGACTAGCTAGATTTTGTATTGATCAATTAATATCTTTTGGTCTATTCAAAAAATTCTTTATTTATATAAAATAATTTTATGATTAAGTTATTATAATGTGGGATATGTTATACATATAAGATAAATATGATATAGCAGATAATGTTGATATGTCTGAGAACTCTGCTATTTTTGTTATCTCTGCTATTAATATTCAGTCACATGATCAGAATTAAGAAATTAGAAATAATTCTGAATTATAACAGCAGAAAGTATTTGAAAGAAGATTTTTGTTAAAAGAAATTTTTATTTTCAATTACAATATGTTGAATTAAGGCTCAAATAACACCTTTATTTATATATTTTCAAAATTACAAAAAGTGAAATAAATAATTATAAAAATATATAAAAGTAAATAACTAATTATAAAAGTAAAAAGTGAAATATTGAAAAAGTGAAATAATAAAAGTGAAAAAAATAATAAAAAGTGAAATAATATATATAAAAATGAAAAATAAAAAGTGAAATATTAAAAAAGTGAAATAATAAAAGTGAAATAATAAAAGTGAAAAATATATAAAAATGAAAAGTAAAAAGTGAAATAACTAAAAAGTGAAAAATAAAAAGTGAAAAATAATTCTAGAAGATTTTATTATTATATGAATATTTTTAGGATTTTTGTGTTTTTCAATTATTTTTGAATTTGTGATTTTTATATTATTACTGTAACAATAATCTGGGATCTTCAATTTATCAAACTTTAATTATATATTTTACTTATTTAAAATTTGTCATGAATACAGTTATTGTTAACTATTTGCATATGTAAGAACTAGAAACAATAGCAGTATACAACAAAAAATTAGATAATTGCAGGATGAGATTTATTTTTTTTTTGAGATTTCAAATATAATAAACAGAAAAACACAAAAGATAACAAGAAAAACAGTTAGAAAGATGTTTTGTTGATTTTATTATAAGTTTTGACAATAATTAATTTCAAAGCAGAAAAGAAAGGAATTCATGTGATAATTCATGTCAAAGACATGTAGTTGATATAGAAACATTCAGAATCAGAAACATACAAATACAAGAATTGCAATATAAAAATAGATAGAGATATTAATAGCATCCAAGAGATATTCCTTCGGACTTTGCTTGATGAAGCCATGATCTTGTTATAAGCTATTTTCATGCAGGAAATAGTAACTTTACTTAGTAATACTTAGTATTGATTGTTATTGACGTATTACAATCCATCTGGACTTGCCCTCTGTTTACCATCAAAAGTTGATAGGATCATTCGATTCGAAAAGTTAATTGATTTAATGAGCACTAAAGATGCGATGCATGAAGCTTGGACAAAAACCAAACATGATGCAATAATTTTCTGATATTTTATTATGATCACAAACAATAAATTAAACATTTTGAACAATATTTTTTTTAATCCAATTTTCAAGTCCATCAGCCACCCACAGTTCTTGTACGCTACTACCCAAGCCTGAACCACCTTTAACTCGATATACTCTCTCTCTACCATCGTCAGCACTCACGGTCACAATTCCTTCTGCCAATAGAACCTTTGCGTGCCAGTTAGTTCTTTGACATAGTACATGTGTTCCAATAATCTTTTTTAGGTCGTTGACGAGCTCGGGAACTTCTAGTAGTAACAGCGCGTTATTTATAGAGTTGCGTTTGAATGTTTCGGATAGTGAGCCGGCAATCAGTAGTTTTATTCCTTTGGCTTTGATGGCAGTGGCTGCTTGTTCTCGTGAGGAGCCTGTCCCAAAATTAAAGCCACCTACTAGGATGTCACCCTTTTTATAATTAGAAAGTAGATTCATTATTATTTAATTGATAATATCTATTAATTTAATTAATGATTAAAAAAATACCGATTTTGCGATCTTCTGGAAATTTGGATCGTAATTTTCCATTGCAACTTTTGCCATATATTCCGGTGGTAAATCATCCACATATGTGTATTTTCCTGGATATATCGCATCGGTATTCATATTGTCTGCGTGACAGAATAAGAGTTCACCGTGGATTGATTCTGGGAAACCTGGTAACGTTTGTGGGATTGATTCTCGAGAGAAGGTCACTGGTGAATTTATTGATGCATCTTCGGTGTTGATCGTTATTGAAATCGTTGGTGTTTGTGAATTGAACAATGGGAGAGTAATGGCTGAGGATGAAGCTAGAGGACTTGTTATTTTTCCAGCAATAGCAGATGCAGCAACTACCTCTAATTAATTTATTACATATTTAATAAAATCTATTAATTATAATAGTGTGAAGCAGCAAATTGGAAAATAAAGTTTTATTTTACCTGGTGATGCTAAATAAGTTTGTGCATTTGGAGATCCCATTCGACCTTTATAATTCCTATTAGTGGCTGATATTCCAACTTCTCCATCTTTTAATAAACCAACACCAAGACCTACAAGTTGCATAATATATTTAATATATTGAATGAATAGTATTAACTAATACAATACATAGAATTTACCTATACAAGGACCACAACCAGCGGGTAACACTTTTGCCCCAGCATCAAATAATATCTGCCAATCCCCACTACTTTCCGCATCTTTTTGCACTTCACTACTAGCAGCCGCGATATAAAATTCTACACCTTCAGCCACCTTTTTATCCCGAACCACTTGTGCAGCGGCATGTAAATCACTAGCACGTGAATTGACACACGATAAAAGATAAGCTTTATTAATTGAAATGTTTTTCTTTTCGAGTTCTGAGAGTGACGTTGAAATTTTTACGGAATTTGGGCCTGAAACGTGCGGAGAGAGAGTCGATAAGTCTAATGTTAGGTGTTTTGCGTAATACGCATTCGGTGATACTTTTATAGCTTCTCGTTCAATAACATCAATTCTCTCGTGATTAATACGTGGATGTTTAAATTTTTGGCCATTATTGGCATTCTTAAGCAAATTATTGTTCTCAAATCTAGTTAATTCTAATTTGGCGATGCGTTGCCTAAGCCATCGGATAGTTGTCTTATCAACAGGAAATACACCAGCAAGTGCACCCCATTCTGTGGTCATATTCGCGATTGCCAACCGATCCTCTAAACTAAGTGACTGAATTCCTTCATCACCAGTAAACTCTATCGCACAATTCAACACTTCATCATTATTAAATAGTCCACACAATGTAATAATAACATCTTTGCCGGTAACACCTTTTGGCAATTGCCCTTTTAGTTCGACTTTTACCACTGGTGGTATTTGCCACCATGTTTTCCCGGTTGCCCAGAGTGCTGCAGCGTCAGTGCGCACAATCGGTGTACCAAGACATCCTATACCCCCGTACATGTTTGAATGTGAATCAGAAGCGACCGTTAATGTGTATGGAAATGCGTATCCCTCTTCTATTAATATTTGGTGGCCAATTCCGCGACCAGCAGGATAGAAATCTACGTTGTGTTGTTTGGCGAATTCTTGGATAGAAGAGTATTTTAAGAGATTCTGAATATATTAATAACATTTTTATATTAATTGTAAATACGATATTTTATTTTGTTAATCAAACGAGTTTTAGTTTTTAAAGCACCTTTTCCGATTTATTTTGTACATCATGGTCAAGCGTAAATACCGCCTGCTGAGGAAATTTGAATTTTTGTACTCCGATACTTTTAAACCTAAAAATAATTTCAGAAAATAATACGATTAACAAAAAATCATACTTGCATATTCGCCTGTTTAGATTTTAATAATTCTCAAAAATAAATCGTAACACTCACTTTGTCATTACAGCCGCGGTATTATCATGTGTCATAACATGCTCAGGTTGTATCGTTACAAATTCGCCACTTCTTACTTTATGCCCTGGTGGTAATCCAATTGCATACTTTTGGACTATTTTCTCGATTAGATTTTGTGACGACGAAGTACTGTTAAGATCATTATCAATAGAAGGTGTATTTAAAGACGCAAACGTTCGAAATCCGGAGTTTTTTCTTTTATAGGTAGATAAGAAATATTTCGGGTGGTTTTTGTTAGAAGATAAAGTATTTAAAGGTTTGATGCGTGGGAAGAACGCCATTAGTGAAGGTAATGAGGAGTTTAGCAGGTTGTGCTTTCGAGTTGTTACGGGTTACATAATCATGAGTCATAATCGTGAGAAAAAAGATTGAGATAATATATTAACAGTGAAACGCGTAGTATCGGTATTGGTATATATTTTCGATCTTTAAAATAAAAATGTTTCGCATTTCAACATTTGCGAAATCTTTAAACTTTATCACTACCACCACCTCATCAAACATACCAAAAAAAACTCTCTTTGCGGGTAGACGCGTACCTTCACCCACCGCTGTGACCACTACTACTAATAAGTTTTCTTTCACCAGCAACACCACCAAAGAATCTCTTCCAACTTTTTCCAATAATCTCTCATCTTTACCATCTCTGCTCTCTTTATTTAATAATAATCTTCTGTCATCGACGACTTCGTCGTCGTCGGCGTCTTTTCTACTCACTCCGAATTACAATTTTGGAGTCACTCAAATTCGAACTGTCACTTGGCATCCTCCAAAGAAACCGAGAAAGAAGGCTGCATTGTTGCGTAGGTTCTTGAAGGTTGATTAATTAGTTTCTTGTGATTTTGTGATTAAATCAATTCTTTCCGAGTGAGACATTATTAGTTCAATATTAAAATAATGTCAATTGTCATAGGCTAAACGTAAAAGACTACGAAGAAATGTGTTTAAAGCGAGAAAATGATGATGTCCTATTTGTAGTCACGTGAATAATAAAAAAGATGATGCAGTACCACAATTTGCTACATTTACCAATCATCCAATGCCAACGCACATTATTTAAAAAAAATTAAATCTTTGAAGTGTATTGAAACAACAACTACAGAATACAATCCCAATTACTAACAAGATGGGATTGCTTGGGTCTATACATTATAATAATAAATTATTTTCAATTCTATTATTATTTGTTATACTGGTACCTTTATTTGGTATAGATTGTTTCTGTTGGTTATTTGTTTGGGGAGTTCTTTTCGTTTGTGAATAAATAAAGAGTACAAAATAATAGTTACAAACTTCAATATTTGCAAAAAAAGCATCATCATAGATCATAGACAAAAAATAATAATTGATCAATCGGTCATATTTTAAGCATAATCAGAAAAGTTACATGCTAAATTTTATTTAAATTTATATATGATATATACATACAGTACATGGAGCAAAAAAAGAGACAGAACCAGCAAATCCGCCCGGAGAAGATGTAGAACTTAGTGCAGAGTTAATTGACAATCCGTTCAGTTGTAAAGTATCTACATCTCCATCTATATGATAATGTAACAAGTATATTCTTCAATGAATTAAATTGATCTTTTATATAATTAAAAACAATAAAGTGGTGGTCAACGGACAGCAAACAAGACTACAAATCGTCTTCAACAACAAAGGACAAGAAAACTACACGGTCAGATTAGTGGCGGGAGTATTAACGAATCCTGATAACGCTACTGATATTTTTACCAAAGTAAGTATTACTTTTTGGTATCAATTAATTTTTCTTGTGGATATTTTTAAACAAAAAATTCCGGATTTATTACACCAAAAGCTACCAACCATACAATACGACTACCCCGTTCCAACAATGGACCATGTGGAGCTAGAGTACAGATTTCATTCGGAATTCAATCCGCAGGATTTGGATTTGATTGTTTTTGTGGCTTTTACTGATGATGTATGAGGTTATATTTATTCTTTTATTTTATTATTTTGAATTTTTGTTTTTTTAATTTGTATATCGTTCGATTTTTCTTAGAAAAATACTCGGTTTGAAGGTGTTGCATACAATTCTACAATTCATATTGTTGAACCAGAACAATCTATTTTCGATTTACAATTGTAAGTTTATATTTTTTCAGGACTACCTTTAAAATTATCGTTCTATTTTTTTCATTACTAATATAAAATACCATTTTCACCAATCAACCAAAAAGACTTTTCTTATACTTGATCCTAGCCGGCATCATTGGTGGTGTTGGTTACATGATCTTCCAAGCATTCTTTGGCGGAGTGAAATCAAAGAAAAATCAAAAGGTAACAACTGATTTAATCTAATCCAACAAAAATAAAATTCAAAACAGGATATTAAAATATTTTATTGATAATCCCCAACAAATAGAATCGCAATCAAAAAATAGCTGAAAAACAAGCAGCACAAGCAGCCATCGAATTAAAGACCTACGATGAAAGTTGGATCCCAGAGCATCATTTGAAAAAACCGACTCGTAGTGCTTCAAAAAAAATGAAGAAGGACGATAAAGCAGATTAATATTAATCATGAGTAAATAGTCAGAAATAATAGATAGTGCATGAAAATTTTTTATATTCATTCGGTAATTTACATTTGCGAGCATATATATTATATCAATATAAACTTTTTGTAATATTCAAAAGTATCTATTAAATTTGTAAAAAAATTTAAATTGATAGATTTCATTTTATTATTGCTTTGGTCATCTTATCTCACATATAATTATCTTTGTCAAATATTCTTTGCTATGTCTGTTTAGCCTAAGAAATTATATTTAATTTTATTTCTTGCAAGAAAAAATACCATATCTGAATAACATTTTTTATAAAAGTTTACTGATACAATCATTATCAATGAGCTATAGTAATTAATTTAACCTATTGTCAATGTTTTACTTGATTTTCACTTTTACTATATCTTCTTACATGCTCAACATGTGTTTCAAGTTGGATGGGAAAGATAAGATAAATAACTAAAGGTGGTAATGTGTATTAATTAAATACTAGTCAGCTAAAAAGTGACTTAAAAAATCTTCTTATAATTTAATATGTATATAATATAATAATTATGATAATAGTTTATAGACAAGTAAAATATTATAAATTCAATTTATTAAATCATTTTAATGATATAATATTACAAACATGTAAGAAATCAAATTATAAATATGATATTGCAAACATGTAAAAGATCATAATATAATATTACAAGCTTGTAAGAGATTATAACAAAACTAAAATAAAACTTATAACTTAAATAATAAAATAATAAAAGAAATTATATTAATATTCTAATTGTATTAATTTCAAAAGAGCATTATTATCAAAGAAGTTTATTTTTGAGTTATTAATACATGTATTTGATTGACTTTTTTAAGCTAAAATACATGCTTCTTTTATAAAAAATTATTAAATTAAAACCATCAATAATATTCACAAGAAAATTGCTTATTCATTTACTTGATTGCTTGCTTATTCACTTATCTTGTGATTTAATATAAATATAGATCATCCAATGTAATATAAATAAATAATCTATGTAATATTTGTAAATAATAATATAAATAATAATATAAATGTAATACAAATAATAATATAAATAATATAATACAAGAATATAAAATAATGTAAATATAAAGATTTTAACTAAATAAAAGATAAATATGTGTTTTCAAAATTATTCAATAAGATTAAATATAATTTTAACTAATAATTAATGTGAAATTCCATTATATAATACTATTTAAATATAGTATGATTGAGTATTTTGATAATAATTGAAATTAAATATGAATTCAAAATATATATTGTTTGAAATAGTATTATTAAAATTAATATTAAATAAATGATAAAAAGAAAAAACCATATATATTATCTTTTATAAAGCTACCTATACCTGTTAAAATTTATTATTTTCTTTATAATAAGTTTACAAAAAAAGTTTTTCCTATTAAACTAATAAGAAAAAAGTTTATTAATAATTTCAGAAAAAAGATTATGAAGAAGATTAAAACTGATTTTACTATCTTATCCTCTAGATAGATAATTTTTGTATTTAGAATAGCTAAACTTTGATAATCTCTAGTATTTCTCAAATAAAATCAATAAGATATTCAAAGAATCTTTAACAAAGTTATATTTATATAATTATAAAGTTACTTATAATACAAAATAATAAGTAATTGTTTTCAATTGTTAAAAATTTGCTTTAAAAAACTATTAAATACTAATATTTATATTTTGCTTTTTTAATTTGCACTTGAAAAAGATAACAGATTTATTAATATATCTGCAAATATAATTTATAGAACATTTTATAAAAATAATTTCAAAACATATTACAAAAAAAAAATTGTAATTGCTAAAATATTATCATAAAGCTCATTTAATATTCATAAGAAAATATTAAAATTAATTCATTAAAAATCAACAAAAAATAATTTGATCAGATAAAAACAAATTTATAATCTTTGAATTAAATGATAAATAATATTATTGATAGTATTATGATTAGATTTCTGATAGATGTTATCATAATGTTGTTACAAGTTTCAGGCTCAGGTAGATAATTTTGTGATATAGATATTCAATCAACATCTATTTTGATAAGTTTATAATTTGATTCAATTGCTTAGAATTGTGATACTATGTAACTTCTTTTATTCTATCAATTTAGAATAGGCAATATTACTACCAATAAACATCTTTTTTTGTATTTACTTAATATAATAACAGTTCTATAGTAATATAGTATTAATATTCTATAGCAATCTGGTTGAGTGTTCAGTAGTGTATAAAGTAAGTGTTATAACAAAATTAATAATTATAAAATCAATTAATATACAATTCTTATTAAATAATAAACAAGAAACTATTTATTAACTAGCTAAATTTTGTATTGATTAATTGATATCTTTTTTCAAAGTTTTAATTACACTTTATTTATAATAAATATTTTTCACTCATAAATGTTACATTTATGACTAATTATATAAAAATAATAATTTATAAAATTTGATTAATTAATATATATATAAAAACAATGAAAAATACAGAAAT
>CAJVPL010001856.1:0-11424 GCA_910591945.1 Ambispora gerdemannii
GGATGAGAGCTAGACTGAATTATTTACGAGTAAAGGGTTTCTTTGGGTGTTCTAAAGGCTTCCCGTGGCGACTTGTATGCAAATCGACGTTTAGAAATGGGCGAAAACAATAGTATAATATAATCCAAAAATCAATCCTAATTTTTAATAATGCAAAATGTTTTGAATAATTGTTGACTGGAAAAATCGGATCATAAAATCACGTGAGGAAAAAATTGAGCTGGATAAAAATACTAGAATATTACTTTATCTTTAAATAATAAAATTTGTTATATAAATATATTTGTAACAATTATTCTTTGTAACAATCGCATTTTAATTGGCTAATTAGAACCTGATTAGGATTAGGATTAAGATTTTGAATATGTAATTGGTTAATATTGAAGTTGTTACATGTAACAATTGTTAATACAAGTTTGTTTATTAATAATTCTCATAAACTATTGGTTGTGTGTAATCACATGACCCGAAATAAGAACAGCATCCTGGTGCTGATCGACAATATCACGTGGCCCGAATTTTTGGGGTCGCCCTGGTGGATTCTGTTCCACGACTGGGCAACTAAAAGATAGATCTAGTCCATTATCCCAAGCTTCAAAAGAGAAGCCAAGGTAATGTTGTGTCTAAAGATATGTAACCATTTTGGATGACTTCCCGGAGAATATTTTGCAATTCACTCACTCAGTCCTGTGAGCTCTTTCAATATACTTGCAAAAGCTCGAGAATTTTGCAATTGCTTCGTAAGCTGCTCGTCCGAAATAAACTGTAACGCCTCCGATTCAATGTCTCCTACCCAATCTTTAGGAGTCTTCGTAAGTCCTTGCACAACGCTAACGACATGAACCTGTGTAGCCCTGCATCGCTCTCCATATTGCATCCGTAAAGTCTGTGACAATACCAAATTCTTATGATCGTCTTTTGAATACTTCCTAAACTCAGCAGCAAACTCCGTATATTCATATATTAAAAACAATATCCTTGATGGTTGGTGAAGCAACATGCGGCTGTGTTGCCCAATCAACTTGCCCGAACACCATACGTAGACGTTAACCAAGTTACTGCTTTGAAAACCGGACTGAACAGCATGGACCTTAACTTCGCCCAAAATTCCTAAGAAGGGAGAGAAAACCTGTTATAGCCATACCTCTATGTGATAATCGTCGATGATCAATAAACTATTAGAATCTACGATTATGTCAGCACATTCCATTGCCACTATCTTTTGAATATAAGAGAAGAGTATTGATTTCTGCCTGCGATCCGATCTTCATACACACATTTTGATGTGCAACATATCCAGCAAAGGAGATGCCAACAACTTTAAGACCCTCTCCATAGCAAGGCCGTCTTTCCTGAAACGGAGGCGATGATATCAGAATTCGACCCGTTTGCTTGATGTCCTCCAAAACTTTCTCAGATAAACGTTTTCGGAAAATCTGCTTTATTTTTGGCAAGCACTCAGAGTCTCCCGATCCAAAAAAAGTCTACATATTGAGAGAATTAATCGTCAAATACCTTTTTCTCACCAAAAAACTATAATTAGATTCCTACGCTCCTCCAAAATAGACTGAATGAGCAAGAAACAGGAGCAGTTAGTTTAAAAACACACACTCGGCTTCCTTCACTTTCCGAGGATTCAAAATCTGATTCGTGATTATTGTTAGTGCGGATATCAACAAAATTTACTACAGCAGGACTGATCAATTTTTTTCAACGTTGATTTGTTCATCGTGACAAAATTCATAAACTTCGCGTTCATTAACAAAGCCCAAACGAGCTTAGTGACACTGATTCATATTTCATGATCTATCAGGTGACAATATTCGCAACACTTCACTTATTGAGTGTTTGACGACATAAGACGAGGGAAAGAATAGACAAAGGTAAGGACATAAAAAGAGAAAAAAGTTAATGCTGCAATATAATTTTCTTTCTTGGAAAGAAAACTGAAGATCAGATCTACACAAAATTCAAGATCATCAGCCAATCTCATACTATTGAATTCTTTAGACAAAATGTCCACACCTCAAAGTAATACAAGAAAAGAAGGGTCTAACAGACGGAATAAAAAACGTTTCAGAAAACGGCAAAAAAATGATATAACAAAAGAGGAACGCCCTACAAGACGAGATAATGATAGGAATTTTGAAGAAATTACTAAAGAAAATGAAGTTTTTGAAAAGTATTATAGGGTACATATATATGTGATCATGTATACAGTCAGGGCTCGATTTAACGACTATGCGATTTAATGAAATCGCGAGTTAGCGACTCTTGTTCCCAGATCATTATATTGAGATCGAGTTCAATTTAGCGATATCTATTAGTATTTTCTCGATTTTGCATTAGCGATATCTTGAAGTTTGATTACTGATTCATCAGTAAATCGATACAAAATAAATAAAGTTCTGAATGTTTATTTAATATATATATATATATATATATATAGGCTCAAAATATTCTCCCGGAAGAAGAATGGGTGAAATTTTTGGAGCAACTACGCATTATACTTCCTACTACATTTCGAATATGCGGCACAAAAAAGTAATTCTCAGTCTTTACATTAGCCTATTATTCATTTCTTAGCTCAGACCGACCGAAATTCAAGGAAAATATTGATCCTTCTAACCGATCAAATCTAATTTATCGTTGCGAATAATCACTCGTTTCCTATCGATATCAAGAGCTAATTTTGATATGAATTGATCCATAAACATAGTAATGCCCATGAGTTGCGAGACATAATGAAAGTGGAACATGTACCTGCTTTGTGTGGGATATCATTTAAAGAAGGAGAAAAGGCTGAAGCTCCCTTTCCATTAAATTGGTATAATCAAGATCAAAAAATTTATAATTTCAGATCATTTTAATAATTTGTTAAATAAGTTTTTTTTTTATATTGATTCTGTTAGGTATCCGGACGAACTTGCGTGGCAACATACTGCACCAAAGCTTGCAATAAAAAAACATCCACATTTTAAAGAATTCCATCAGTGGCTGGTTTCAGAGACAGAAGCGGTATGTATAATGGAATCCATCATTTATATTGTTAATATAAGATTTTTATGTAAATTTAATTTTCTTGATATGGTTCTAGGGTCATATTAGTCGGCAAGAAGCTGTGAGCATGATCCCACCACTGTTACTTGATCTAAAGCCCCATCATTATGTATTAGACATGTGCGCTGCACCTGGCTCAAAAACTGCTCAACTGATTGAAGCCTTACATGTTAACATCGCGCAATCAAATGATGTTCCAAGTAATATACAATGCTTTATCATTTTTATTTATTTGTGTTTGCTAAATTAATACTTTTTACATCTTTATGATTATTATCAGCTGGTGTCATCATAGCTAATGATTTGGACCAAAAACGATCTCATATGCTCGTGCGTCAGGTTAAAAGATTACAAAGCCCGTGTGTACTTATAACGAATCATGATGCAGGACAGTTTCCTTCTATTATCTTAGATAGGGTATTATATTGATCGAAGTTAATTCATCTATAGTCTTTTTATAAATACAAGACGCGTTTTAAAAATATTTGTCTTGTATTTAGGGTGATAGGGAAACTAAAAAGAAGCAACTTTCATTTGATCGAATTTTAGCCGATGTTCCATGCAGGTATCTAAATACAATCAACCTCGATATAACGATATGTTCGGGATAATCAGTAACAAATTCAGAGAATATCGTTATATCAAGAATTTATTATAAAAATCGTTATGCCGAAAGAAATTTATTAGAAGTGTTTTGGGTTGTCATCGTTATACCGAGATTTTAATTAGTCATCATTATAACGGAATATCAGTTTGATTGTCCTGAAAATAGAAAGTTTCTTCTCGATGGCGATTCAAATAACTAATTCCTTTTTCGCTTTTATTTTTAATAGCGGTGATGGGACTATTCGCAAGAATACAGTCATCTGGCATAAATGGAAGATTGGTGATGCTCTTGGATTACACAAGTAAGCTATCATTATATCTTATTGATGGATACTTGCTATATCTTTAGATTCTCAAAAAAGGTTTCAATTATTTAGGACACAAGTAAAAATTCTGTTTCGTGGTGCTCAAATTTTAAAAGATCATGGCCGTATAGTCTATTCAACTTGTTCTCTTAATCCTATTGAAAACGAGGCAGTAGTTGCAGAGGTCTTGCTACGAGCTAATGGTACTGAAATTTTCCGATTCATTATGAATTAACAAACATCCAAAAGTTTATAACCTAATGAATCCCGCCTTATTGTAGGAAATCTTCATCTCGTGGATGTTTCGAATGAGCTTCCCGAATTCAAAAGATTACCTGGGTTATTGACATGGAAGGTATGTTATTTGATTCTTAAGCAATTATAATCCTCTTTTGAATAAAATAAATATTTTAAACAACAGGTTATGGATAAAGAACAACAATGGATTGAAAAATGGGAAGATCTTCCTCCCAATAAACAAAGACATTATGCGAAATCATTATGGCCTCCAGCCAATTCAAATGAAATGAATCTGGAAAGATGGTGAACTAAAAGTTTCCTCTCTCGTTATTTTACATATTAGAAATAATATATTTATCAGCTTGGTTTGCCTCGATTTCCTCAGCTGGCGAATTTACCCCCACCTGCAAAATACCGGAGGATTTTTTGTCGCCGTATTTGAAAAGACAGGACCGATAAAAGATAATACTGGGAATAATGTCGCTTCACAGGACACGATTTCGAAAATGGATGTCAGCGAGAAAGATGATAAGATAGCTGAACTACCATCTACCATCACTGAACCATTGTTATCTGATGATGAGATAGCTGAGCTACCATCTGTCATCACTGAACCATTGTTATCCGATGGTGAGATAGCTGAGCTACCATCTGTCATCACTGAACCATTGGTATCCGATGATGAAAACTCAGATACGGCAGAAACCATCTCTGTCGACAGAAATGCGAATTCTGATAATAAAGGGAAACAAATTAAGGAAAAAACACATGGAATATCATACGAAGAACCATTCATTTTCTTAGATTCGGAACATCACGAAGTCAAATCAATAAGGTATAATAATAATAATAATAATAATGAGTTTGTCAATATATAACTAGGCTAAATCTAATTATTTTTTCGTGCAGCGAATTTTATGGTCTAAGCCGTGATTTTCCTGTAAATCAATTTCTAGTTCGTTCATCAAATAATGAACACAATGTCATATACTTTGTTAACGACTCTATACAATACATTTTAAGAGCACAAGACTCCAAAAGACTCAGGGTACGTAAAGAATTTAATTATTTATCTACAAGATATTAATCCAAAAAAATAATTATGATTATAGGTAGTGAATACCGGTATAAAGGCTTTCACACGAACAAATTCTAATGTTAATGTGAGATGTCCATTCCGATTTCACCAGGATGGTCTTTTTATAATTGCGCCTTTTATCCAAGATACTCGTATAGTGTATGTTGGTGTCGAAGCTGTACAAAAATTAATGGAGGAAACTGCGCCGTTGATCTCGAACTTTTCACCAAGTGTCATAAGTCGGTTAAATGACTTGGGTAAGTTACAGTTTTAGTTAGTATCGATTTTGATTCGTTGTAACAAATTTTTTCATTAAGATGAATAATATTATATTGGATCTTTTCTTCCCGCAGACGAAGGAGGCATCTTATTTTCTCTTGATCCTTCAAAAAGCTCGAATAATAAGTAATCAACTTATATTTTACCTGAATTTTCATTGTTAATCATTTTCAAATCAATTAACGCGTTTTTTTTTTACTTCAGTATACAATTTCCTATTATATTGCCGGTTTGGAAAGCCAGATGTTCGCTAAATTTATTGTATAAGAAAGACGCAATCCGGTATGCATTTTAAAGACCAATTATCAACTTTAATAAAATGAATAAGACTGATGTTTTATTTTACTTTGCAAATTATACTTCTCAGTGGCCTACAAAAACGGCTAGACCGTGCGATCAAAATTTCCGAGAATTGATTCAGAGTGATTATAGATATTCAGTCATCTGAAGGAAAAAGAATTTGAAAGGAGTAAGAATTTTTATAAAATGATTATATACGCTCAAGTTAATTATTAGTAAAATAATATCAACGTCAGATAAAGAAATCACTAGTTATTTTCTATTGTTCGCGAAGATGAAGATCGATCTTTGTTGTATTCGTGGTCATTTCAGTAGTGAAAGAACCACCTACTTAGATTGTTAGGTCACCAAAACTTGACATATATTGAAGTAGTTTAATTCTCGAAATCTTTTATTAACGAATAATTTAAAACACTACTGCTCAATTTCTAGACATATATATAATTATTGGGTGGTAGGTTTAAACGTGTATACTTTTTCATTGCCGGTAAATGGCACTCCTAATTCCAATAGCTTTGTGAAAGCTTCAGCAAAATCCTTAAAGTATAATTGTTCATCCTTTGCATATTTCTCGACCCATGATTTGAATGATTTATCTTGAATAAATGCAAGATCTGCGGGAAGCATCATCAAGTTACCTATGTATTGGATACACAAAGAAAAGTAAAAAGAAATTAATAAATCCCGCAACGATTTAAATAACCAATTAATTTAAACGAACCAGTTTGTTTATCCACATATTGTTTTGGTCCTTTCCATTTTTTCTCGACCCATTTCTTATTCAAGAGTTCTTTAAAGAAATCATTGGTGAAGACTGTCGGCGAAGAAGTCCATGGCCCATCAAATCCACTTCGTGTAGGATGACATCGACCGAGTGCGTGAGCACCAATTAAAGCCACAATTTCACTATCAAAAGTATTAGTTTCGTTAATTATTGTTCGAGTTAATGTTCAGATTCGCGTTTTCAATAATAATAGGAAATTGGAATTTACCGATCATCAAAGCCCATTCGGTAAAATATATCACGGATATGTTTAGCGCCTTTCTCAGCATCCGGAAGTCGTCCATCAGGTGTGGTCAATGATACATCAGCATCAACACTGTATAATATAAGCTAATATTAACACTAAGTAAAATATTAGAAAAAACCCATTTTTACGAAAATTACCGTCCGGGTCTCCAAGGAATTGTCGGTCCACCCTATATGCGCGCAATTTGTTAACATTAATTAATATACTGATAACATTCATTCGATAGAAGTGACATATGCATATATATGTGCTAACCAATTCTTGAATTGCAACTACACCAGCTAAAGTCCACAAATCTGAGTATGAAATTTCCGGATTTTTCTCTTTGATCGACTCTAATTTATCTCGGGCAACGTTTAATCCAGCATTCGCACCATATCCGCCTTCCTGTGCAAATCGCATGGTTGCACCATTACTTCCACCAGTCCCCGTTTCCTTATCATAAGTTCCGGATGAATGCCATGCTAACCGTAAAAGTACAGGACCATATGACCCATCATCATAGTCATTGTCCTCCAAAATATCCGCAATTTGATTATAAACACTCTGATAATCGATTTCTTTTTTAGGCGGCGGCGTTGCCTCCGCGAGTGGTTCTACCTTTTGAATGATTTGTTGCGTCGAAAAGATATAATAGCCTGCTCCCGCTCCAACAAGACCAGCGGCTATCCAAACTAGTTTGCTACCGCCGCCTCCGCTTTTTTCTTCAGTTGCGGTTGAGAAGGCGCGTGCCGTTTTGGAGAATGGTAAAGCGGCTGCCCTAGTTCCATTTGTGAAAGAAAATGGAAAGTTGAGAAGGGTGGTGGTGCTGGCAGTAAAATTTGGACGCGTTATGTATAGTTCCCGTCGTGAAACGGCACGAAGTAAACGGAAAGAAGAGAACGACATTATTTTGATTTTTTATTCAAGTATTTTTGCAGAGTAAAAGTAAATTTTATATGCGTTGAATTTGGTTATATCCGTATTAATCAAACAATCAAACCTTAATTGAGATCTACAAAACAATGCATTTATCTATCTGATAAAGAATCGTTATTACGATAATAATAAATATATATATATATATATATATATATATTTATTTATTTATTATATCAACATCGTTAACACCACCCAACTTTTTCAAAAATGCTACCAACTCCAACAGCAGCCAGTCCTCCCAACGCCTTAAAATAATTTACGAAAGGACGCGAATGTGGGATCACCGCATTCAATAGATCTTCATTTGGAATCACATCTTCGAGACGCGAAATTAACCATTTTCTGCCGTCTTTTGTGAGGCGGAATTCTAGTTGTGCGATTGTTCTATTCCCAGAATGAATAAAAAATTAGAATGTTTGTTAATCAATGAATTGAAAAAACTAAATCAATTATAATTTTTTTTACTTCATTGTGACATTCAAGTATGGAAATAATAATGGTTGAATGTGTTGTGTGAATTGTACCAAGCCAATCTTTTTTGCCTCGTGAAACCCTTTCAATTAAATTTCAATTAATTTTAAATCATTAACGTTAAAAAACAATTATAACTTACAAACTTGATGCACTTCAATACGATTACTCCACGTAAGACCTGAAAAATAGAGATTATGAAACATCGAAAAACATGAATTGATTCAAATTGGGAACATAACAACAATACACTAATTAACCAACCTTTTGAAAACTTGTATAACGATAACATATTCTCCCGAGAATTCGCGTCACTGTTCACCACGACCAACGGATGCCGAAATTCGACGTCTTCGGTGACTGTTAAAAAAATATTATATAACAGATGCTGATAGTTTAAAATTAAAAATATGGAAATTTTTGCTCACAATATTCTCTTATTGGAAGTTGGTCAATATACGTCGAATCTGTGGCCATTAGACTATTAATCACCTAAGACAATATCAGTTGATTCAATTAATTGATAAATGCTATATAAACGTAATGACAAACCAGTGGCAACTCCATCATTGGATCGTTCATTTTTCTTTATTATAATCAAGTTGAATTGAATTAATTAATTATAAATTCAAATAAAACCGTTTCTTTTATATGTTTGAAAATAAATAGAATGTTCGTCATGATGACAGTGATGATTACACGTGTGAATTTACATATAAATAAAGACTGTACATTGTTTGTTTTTTGTTTCTCCATAAACATAAACAATCGGCAGCATTTTTTTAAATCAAAAACTTTATCACAACGGATAAATAAATTAACCATTTTTATAATTTCGCAGAAACTTCATTGTCACTTTGATCAACATCTTCCCATCCAGCAAGTAAATCTTCTACTACATTAATTCTATCTTGACCCCACACAAGTTGTCCATCATCGACTTGGAAAATCGGCGCGCCAAATAATCCTTTTTCAACAGCCAATTCTGTATTCTTGAGTAACCGATCTTTAACGTTGTTAACATTGTTTTTTGTGGCCTGAATCAACGCGGGTCCATCAAATCCACCTTTATTCAATACGTTGGCGAGAATTTCCTCGGATGTTCCTAATGGAATATCATCTTGCCATGAAGCTTTAACTTTGATCGATAAGATGAAAATCAAAAAAAAAAAAACTTGTATAATTTTTAAATTGCAAATGAAGAAAATGAGAAGTTAAAACAACAACTTACAGAGACAATCAATCGTTTTCGGTTCCAGTAGAAAAACGCGTAATGCGGTGATACTACGAATCGGAAATACTTGAGTCCACTTGAATGAGAATGGTTTGTAATTCGGATCCGATTGCAAAGCAAGAGCATTCCAGAAATCCGTCCAATCAAGTAGATCAAATGTCCAATATTGTTGGTTTGCCTTTGGCATCGTAAATAATGGAATATCTGCCATTCCAAGTCTGAAAAAAACAAATTTCTCAGTGGAAATTATTATCATCATAATAAATGCTTTAAATTGAAAGTTTACATACTTTCGAAACACTGCCCCTAATAGAAATGGCATATACTCAATTTTCACTTTATCACCAGCCTCGCGTCTAATTCTCTCTAATTGCGTATACGCCAAAAAAGACCATGGTGATGCGAAATCAAACCAAAATCTCAAAGTTCTTTCTTTATCGCTCTTCGTACCACGCTTAACACACCTCGGATAATATTTGTCGATATTATCAATCTCTTTAAAAGAACTTACACCACGCGAAGCTTGCTCCAACGCTAATTCCACAAAATGCAATCGATCTTGACCCCAGAATAATCGTTCCGTTCCACTATTCTGATAATTGTTTATTACAAACGAGGGGACATCTGGAGCACCAAGATTTACGGCTCTTTGAGTTGCTTTTCGAAGTCGCTCTTGAATTGTCGTGTTTGTGAATATCGAGTTGTCAAGCGGATATTCAGACGGAATGTTTAATTCTTTCGCGGTCGCAAGAAGGAGTCTACGATCACTTATATCATTATTTTGTATCCAGTAAGAATGGTAAAGTGCGTGTGCTAGCTGTTCGCGATGTGTATCTGGCGTCGCGTGTAAAAGTCGAAGGGCTGAATAAAAAAATGGCTTTACGTGAGAATTCTATAAAGCCTGTAAAAAATAAATTTCTTAAGTTGTAAAATTACCATCTAAACTTTTGACAGGATGATTTGGTTGATAATTTATTTTCAAATTATTTCGACGTAAAGTTCGTTTAAAATCAAGCTGATGGTATGTGGCTCTTTGAGGCCCCATTACGTATGTAGAATTTCCTAGAAGAAAGTGCATGATTAAAAAATTATAGATGATTCAAATAATTGAATTCATTTAATTTTACCTGCTTTACTCTATAAAAATTAAAAATCGTCAATGCAACCATTATTTATTAGACAAAATATAGTGCTGGAAAAAGGGGACAAAACGACAAATTAGAAATCACGAGAAAAACCAATATTTGTGTTTTTGACACACAGTAGTGATCGATCAAAAAAGGCATAACATCATAGCTTGTAATTTATAAATACAAATTTGATCCATGAAGATGATCTTCTTGATCATATTCACGGATTAAATTTGGATTTACTTAGTCAAGAATTAATAAAATACAATATATTAATGAATCTGGTCGATTTTATAATACTTCAATAATAACGCAAAAATTTATTATGGTAACAATTTTTCTATGCAAGTAAAAAATGTTCCCGAGTTTATTTTGCAGAGCAAAAAAAATTTTTTATCGGATGTCGTTTTGTCCCCACTCGTTTCACATATCAAGCCTACTTTTAGACCACTACATATATACCCTTTTAGGTTCTAACCTGAGGTGCCTTTACTGCCTCATATACTCCTCCCAGTGAAACCGGTGTCCATAATACTTTTGCACGCGTTCTTCTAACTATTACCGATATACGAGTTGACGCGATATACGCCCAAGGACTTTGAATGTCAAATAGAAACTCTACTGTTGGCACGGCGAAGTTAGACATTAATTTGGGCGTCTATGTAAAATGTCCAAATTTTATAATGCACGGCATTCATAGGAGGACTTTCGTGTGATTGGCTGATGTAAATCAATTGTCCGGGGTTGTCCGGATAATTTATTTATATAC
>CAJVPL010001857.1:0-11421 GCA_910591945.1 Ambispora gerdemannii
ATGTGTTCTCAAAATTATTCAATAAGATTAAATGATAATTTTGACTAATAATTAATGTGAAATTCCATTATACAACAGTATTAATATAGTAATTCTTAATATCATTATCATTATCATTATTATTTTCATCTTTATCATTATTATTATTTTATTTGTTATCCAGTTCTTTTTTAATTTATCTTTTTTTTCAGCTTATTATTTATTTTTGCTTTCAGATAATTTATAATAAAATTAACTAAAAAAATAGTTAAAAATAATATTTATAAAAATATCTTCAATATAGATTATTGTTAATTTTTAGCAGATTTCAATAATAATATTATTATTGATAGTTAATTATTTTTTAAAAGTGATATTGATATTAATAAATAGTTATTTTTTAAATATATTGATAATGAATAATTACTGTGGATGATGACAATTAAAAACTAACTATTTTTGATAATAATATAATAAATTAAATAATAAAAGTTCTGAAAATTATTGTTATTAATTCTTTTATTATTTTTTCTTTTTTATATATAACTATAAATTATAATGAAGTCTCAACTTCTAGTAAAATAAGCAAATATTTATTTAATTTCTGATTTGTTATTTATTTTAGATAATTTAATTATTTTATATAATATTAGATCATATTAAATAATTATTGATTATAAAGATTTTATTAGTATTAAATTTTTAATATCAATATAGTAATAATAATATTGCTTTTGAATTTTTTTTGGTGATGATAATAATTTTTTTCTTTTATCTCTTTTACTTATTTTTTTTGTTTATTATACTAATTATTACAAATAATTTTTAGTATCTTATTTAATAAAAGTTACTTTTTGAATTTGAAAAATCAAATAATTTATCATAAATTCATATTTAATAAATTAAATTTATTCATATTACTAATAGTATATTATGATACTTTTTGATAATAATTATTTATTAATTTAATATATACACTCCTACACTATATTTCTGGAAATTAAAAAAAACATAGTAAAATTGATATTATTGCTTTATATTAAAATTTGTTATTTTATTAATAAATATTTTTTATTTTATTAATAAATATTTTTTATTTTATTAATAAATATTTTTTATTTTTATATTAAAATAAAGATAATAATCTATATTTTAATAGATATTCTTTTAGAATATTCTAGAATTTTTTTAGAATTTTCTGTTCACTTGTAAATATAGAAAAAAATTGTTTATAATTAAAATTGTAATTTTTTTAAATTTTAATTATAAAAATTTTTTTTTATATTTATAAGTAAACAGAAAATTCTAAAAAATTTAGAATATTTTAGAAGAATATATATTAAAATATAGATTATTCTCTTTATTTTAGTATAAAAATAAAAAATATTTATTAATAAAATAATAAATAGCAATAATATCAATTTTACTATATTTTTTTTTAATTTTCAATAACATAGTATAGGAGTATATATTAAATTATATATTAAAAATTTTATATAATTATTTTTTTTCAAAAAATAAAATTTTATGCTGATTGATTTTTGTGCTTAATATTTATTAATAATTTTATAATTAAAATACTTCTTGTATTATACTATTACAATAGTAATATAAAAATTGCAAATTTAAAAATATTTATATAATAATAAAATTCTCTAGTATTATTTCACTTTTGATTATTTCACTTTTTATTTTTCATTTTTATATATTATTTTACTTTTTATTATTTTACTTTTTATTTTTTTTTACTTTTTAGTTATTTTACTTTTTATTTTTCAGATTTAAATATATTATTTCACTTTTATTATTTTACTTTTTATTTTTCACTTTTATTATTTTAATTTTTTGATATTTTACTTTTTACTTTTATAATTAGTTATTTTACTTTTTGTAATTTCAAAAAATATATAAATAGAGATACTATCTGAGCTTTAACTTGACATATTATAACTAAAAATAAAATCTCTTTTAACAAAAATCTTCTTCTAAATACTTTCTGTCTCTCATATTTTCTTTATATACTTCAAATCTTGTATATAAGTGATTTTATATCATATTGAACCTATTAAATTGCTAATAATTTTATATCATATTGCATCAAATAAATCATTATTATTGATTTTGAACTTTATATCATATTGTGCTAAACAAATTGCTGTTATTGAATTATTAAGCTTTATATCATATTGTGCTGAACAAATTACTATATTGAAAATTATTAAAATTAAATTATAAGTATTTTACTTTTTGTTATTTGAATTTTTAATTGTTAATGAATATTTCTCACTTGTGAGAAAAACAAAGTGAAAAAGTCTTTGTTATTGTTATTACTAATTATATACCTTTAGTTCTATAAAGCTTTATACAAATACAGAATCACAAGTACAGAAATATCTTTTTTTTTTCTTTATTTTCTCTTCTCTTTGATCTTTACTCTCCCACAACTCTCTTATATTTTTATTCCTTTTCAAGTGAACACAATTTCTGTAGAAATTGGCATAGGTCTTAAATACCCCTTTTCTCTCTTAATATTTTCTTTATCAATTTATACTCTCTTCCAATTCAGGTTCTTGTTTGTAAGCTAATTTCATGATTAGTAAATAAACTTATAATAGTACTACTTGAAATAATATTTTTTAAAAAAAATTTTTTTAATTATATTATTAATTAATATCAAATAAAATCAAGGTTAATAATATTAGAATATTTAATAGATTTTTATATATAAAAAATAAAATATTTAGTTTTATAATTTTTTACACATTTTTCAAATTGTAATACAAAGATCTAAATTCAATTCATTAATATAAGTATTATTAATGAGTCTAAATTACATATTGATTAATTAATATAAATTAATACATGAATAAACAATATTTCTTTTGTAACATCTAATCATTCAATTAGTAATCAAGAGGATGAAATCTAGATATTTACTAATCTAATCCCTTGTATTATTTGCATTAATAATCAATATTAATAATTGATATTTATAATTATTATAGATTATTAATAATTGCTAAAATTAATAATGTAATTTCTTATATATACATGCAGTTATGCTTTTTAGTAACAGTACAATAAAGAAGTATTTAAATAATATTGAATAATTTATAAACTGTTCCTATATTTGTTATAAAAAAACCCATGAACTATTAGAAGTAATCAGATAATGATCAGGTGTAATTGATGGATGGGATTATTAAATCGATTGCGTAACACAGATGTTTGATCAACGTACATGTATACTAAGAAAGAAATTCGAAGGTCATGGAACTTCTGCATGCATGATGTAATGTACGAATCTGAATATTAAAAATCTTTCTAAAACGCTCCAGCAATATATTTCATGGACCGAATTGCGTTAATCGTCAACTTTAAGAGTTCATCTTTTGATATTGTTTGGTCTTCTTCTGTGCCTTTATAAATTACCGACCCTGCTGTAATATGCTTTACTGGTTCATCTTTCATAAAGTCCGAAATTCTGTTGAATACGGTAGTCGACATACTTTCAGTTAAAGCTAAGCACGACGAAAAACTTTTCACAAAGAAAATGCATATGCCACGAGTTAGTTAATCGGATTTGGATTTATAGTATATGATGACGACGCAGATATCACTCGACAAAGTCAAAATAAATGCCTGAGCCTACAAGTACAAGTTACGGCATCGAACGTAGTGAAGGGTGTTTCGGCTCTGTGGAGTAGTATTTAGATAAGTTATCTCCTTGTGGCGGCCGAACAAGGATGGCAACTTTACGATATTTCTGATAGCGCGCGCAAATGGGAGATAGGTAATATATATTACCTATGAAACTATCTGTAGTCTACGTGATATCAAGGAGTTGAAGACGGTATGACGGATTACTTTTCGTAATAATAATATCTATGAATATAAACTAATATATATGTATACACATTTGTAAAGAGTGAACAAGTTCCCCTTGATGATGATATGATAAAAGAAAAATACAAGATATTTACAAGGGAGGCTTTCGAGCGATTCATCTTCCCTTTCTGTAGAACTCCATCAAAACGTGAAAAACATTCCCATTACAAACCTAACCTGGAAAGATCCTCTAGCCAGTCGAGTCATAAGTGATGATTCAATCATAGTTGAAAAGTTGTCACCTAAACAGCATAAAAACTTCATGGTAAGAGTTAGTTTGTTTTTCTTTGCTGTAATTAACATTTTAATTAAATTGATCCTTCAACAGAAACCAGCACGTAATATGGCCGTCACGCTCCCAGACTCGATCAAAGATAAATGCCACGAGTTCGTATCGGGGTTTTCAGAAGAATATATTGAAGATTTATCTATAAAACATACGCATAATGGGAAATGGAAAGAGTCGGATGAAACCCTTATGGGGTTACACAGGACATTCTTGATGTATTGTAAGTAATTTTCAAAACGGTGAAGTTATAGGATCCTTAAATTGATAATTTTATACTATTTGATTATCAGAGCTGATGTTTGGATGAATCCAGCATTCGGACCCGAACTTATGAAAACGCAAAGTGAGGGAACGTGCGTAACAGATATAATAATTCCTTCGATTCGAGCATCGTTGAAAGGGCTACCATATAGGCAATTTGCATTTATCAGCACGTAAGTCGTTTTATTATAAGTGGTAGTATATTCATCACTACCAAAGTCACGTTTTTAAAAATTTACTATAGTGCGGAGCGACAAAGCGTTGCCAGCGCAGATAGGAAAGGGGATGGATATTTTGGAAAACGACCAGATTTCAAGTATTTACTAAAACGGGAAGGTAAGCTAGTTGAGCTTGTATTTGGCGAATGCTCACGTTTATTATGCAGCGATACCAAGAAAAAGGAAGACGAAATAAAATTGTGGAGGGAAACAAACGATGGTATGTTTTGGGTACGACAAGGGTGTAAATCGGAGAAAGATCAATTTGGTATTGTGGGAATTCAAGTAGCAGGTAAAGTTTTGGTATGATAAAATTATTTCAGAACTCTAGTCTATTGTTTACTGATTTAATAACAAGGATCCAGTTGAATGTACTCATCAGGGACAACCTTGATATACATCGATATTATCATCTTAAAAAACACAAATTCCCATACACTGGTCTGAACAAGCCCTATCAACTTTACCTGAATTTGTTGAGTTATTGTTGAATTTACGGGTATTTATTTTAGTACACCAAATTTCATTATGCATACAACAAAACTAATTTTATTTTATATAAAATATCCTGATCGTCAATTTATCTTTGTTAATGCAAGTACCCACAAGTAAGACACATCGCGTCGAAAAAAGTACCACAGTATCATCTCCTAGAGAAGAAGTACTCGACGAACAAAATAAAAAGAGATCGAGAAGATCCAAGAAAACATTAGGATCTATTAAGCATAAAAAAGCGCGTATTTTTAGATGATTATTCTGAATTTCTATTTGCAATAATAAAATTTGCCCTTGTTTGTACATGTAGTATCTAACTGATGTAGTACAATACCAGAAATAGCCATGGCAAAAAAGATTGGTTCACGTGACTTTCTGCGAACCAATCTTTCCGATCTGTCTTCATGATTGAGTGATACTAAAAGTGATTATCAAGTCTCCGTTCCACCAAATAAGATGTGTATGTGTACTAATAGTTCAAAACAATTATGAACCTGAGCTGCCATTTGTTAAACTTATATTTTTTAATCTTGCTATTTTGGTCATTATTCTTCCTGAAGATCTGATAACATTAGTCAGACTTTGTTTGTAGTCATGATGTGAAGATGAGAATCTCTCAGTAATCAGACAATTCATAATCATTTTGTCCGAAACTGTGAGTGTTCGGGTTTACCATAAGATTGAATGTGTTCTAATTAAATTTCACTTTTGTTTTTTCTCTTGTTAAATTTTGATTTGTCATTTTTATAACTATTATGAATAACTTCTGTTTCTTATTAAAATTTTGAAATTTGTGTATTTTGTATGCTTTATTCTTATTTTTTCATAGTTTGAAAATATTTTTATTGATTTTTTAAAAGTCATTTTATATGTAAAGTTTGTAAGGTCAGGTAAACAAAGTAAAATAATCAAGCAATAAAGTACTAATACAAGTTTAGCTAACTTTTTGAGTTTGAATTAAGTCTATAAGTAAAAAATCATAATAATTTTATTAATTATTTAACAATTTTTCAAGATTTTTCTTTAGATAATTTGCTTTCAAATATTTAAACAAATGAGAATTTGGAGTTAGAATTTTTTTTGTTTGGAATTGAATAAAAATTGACTTGATAGTAATTAGTTAATTTTGTTAATTAGAATAATTAAATGACTAAAATTAGTAAGTAATTTATTTAACAATTTATTTAGCTTGAATTATACTTATATTATTTAATAAATAATAAGTATAATATTCTTATATATTTGAACTTTGACTTAACTTAAAGAAATAAAATTTAATAATAATAAACTTACTTATTTATGTTAATTAGCAATAATTTATTATATATAAAATAGAAATTAATATATAATACTTATTTTCAATATTGTTATTAATTATCTTTAATAATATTTCTAAAAAATAGTGAGTGACTATATTTATATAAAAAATTAAATTACTAAACTATCAAAACTTATAATTCAAATATCAAATAATAAATAACAGGATTAAATATAATTTTAACAAGAAATTAATAAAATTAAAATAAATAATTATCAAACTTTTCTAAAATAGTAGTAATAATAACTTATATAAATATAAATATAATAATTATTAAAGCTTTTTTAAAATATTAATTAATAATAATTAATAAAAATACAAATATGAATATAAAAAAATATAAATACTATCTTTTTTAAATAAGTAATACAAAAATCAAAATAATATAATATCTTCCTAATATTTTTCAAATTACAAAAATAATTATAATATAAATAAATAATAAATAATGCAAATAATAAATAAATACTACAAATAATAAATATAAATAATAAATAAAATACAAATAATAATTTCTTGTTAAAATAATATAATTAAAAGATTAAAATAATATAAATTATAATCAAATTTTATTTGATATTACTTAAGAATATTTAATTAATTAATAAATTTATAATTGAAAAAATAATAATTCTAAATTAAAATACATACTGCTTATATATTATTTTTATTTTAAAAAGAATTAATAAAAATTTAACGTATTCTCATATATTATAAGTAATATATTATTATAATTATATTATAAAAATCATTAATTCTATAATTTATAATAATTTATAAATTATATAAAGAACTTAGAACATTTCACAATTTTATTATATATTATTAATTATATTTATACATTCTTCTACTTTGTATTCTTATACTTTTTATATTTATACTTTTTATACTTTTTATATTTATATTTTTTATATTCTTATATTTATACTTTTTATATTTTTATATTTATACTTTTTATACTTTTATATATTTATACTTTTTATATTTATTTATTCTGAGTAGATATAACTTAATTAATTAAAACTCTTTGAAATTTATATTTATTTTTTTTTATTTTTTTACTTTTCATATTTAGTAATATAATTATCTTTTATATCTTTCTCTTGTTTTTAATATTATATTTGTATTTTGTGAAAAATATATAAATATAAGTTGTAGTTAAGCTCTAACTTAACATATCAGAATTTGAGAATAAATAACATAATAAAACTAATATCTTTTAATACTTAAATAATTTACCTTCCTCTCTCAATTATATACTTCAAATCTTGTGAACAAGTAACTTTAAAATTATATTGAGCTAATTAAAATATTGATATTAATTATTGAATTAATATTTTGTTATAGATTAATCTTTTGATATTTTTGTTATAATTAAATTATTTGGAATTTTTCAATTAAAGATATTGTAATCTCTTTCTTGTAAGAAGAACAAAGTGAAAGTATCTTTGTTAATTTTATTATTTTCGTTAGTTTAATTAGTTAGTTAATTCATTTGTTACTTTAATTAAATAATTTGTAAATTAATTAATTAGTATAGTTAATCAAAATATTATATCTAATTAAAACTCTATTACTTTATTCTTTTTCTCCTCTTTAAATTATAATAATTTTAGTAAAAATTAATATAAAACTTAGATATTATTTTTATATTATTCTTATATTTATTTAATTATCTCTTCCAATACTTGTTCATATTTATCCAATTAATAAAAAATATATAATACTATATTACTAAAAATTAAAAAATATAGTAAAATTAATATTGTTTCTTTATATTAAAATTTGTTATTTTATTAATAAATATTTTTTATTTTTATACTAAAATAAAGATGATAATTTATATTTTTGATATATAATTTTTTAGAATTTTCTAGAATTTTTTGTTTACTTATAAACATGAAAAAAAGATTTTCTATAATTAAAATTGCAATTTTTTTAATTGTAATTATAAAAAAATTCTAGAAGAATTTATATCAAAATTATAGATTATTATCTTTATTTTAGTATAAAAATAAAAAATAAAATAACAAATTTTAATATAAAGAAAAATATTAATTTTACTATTTTTTTAAAAAGATATATATTAATATTATATAATTAATTATTTTAATTAATTATATAATTTAAATATATGTATTGCTTAATTATTTATAATTACAAATTTGTTGAATTATTAATATATTATTATTATATAATTTATTATAAATTTATAGAATTTTATTTATATTTTTTATTTTTATCTATTATAATAAAAAAGTTTTAGTAAAAGTTATAAAGATATAAATTAAAAATTCAAAGTTTTGATTTATATTTAAACAAAAAAATAATTATAATAATAAAAATAATAATATAAAAATCTAAAAGTATATAATAAATTAAAAAATAATAACTTCAAGAATCAAATTATTGAAAGTTATTAAAAAATTAAATAAATATTTATTTTATTTTCTTAAATAAATGCTAAAATCTATTTGTTAATTTAGAATAATAAATTAATTTTATTATAAATTATATAATTAAATATAATATATTTATTTAAAAATTATCATTTATATTATTGTCTACTATATAAAAATATTAAATAAATACTTTGTTATTATATAAATATAATTTAATTATAATTAAAATTATAATCTTTTATTTTTTAGATTTTAACAAATTAAATACTAAACTATAAAATCAAATATTTATTATTTTATTTTGACAAAATGCAGTATTTTTCTTTAATATAATCTAATTTTATTATAATACTTTTTTATAAATTTGTAGTTTTTCTTGTAAAACACTTAATAATATTTTATTTTTCTTATTATTAAAATAAATTTATAATATCAGTTAGAATTGAAGTTAATTTTGAAATAAAAATTTGACTAGTACTAATTGTATTTATTATGTGCATAAAATCTAAAATCATCAAATGTTTATATTTTATAAAATGTATTAACTTCTTTACTAAGAAGTGGATGTAAAATTTAATCCGTAAATATGCTTAAAAAAGGCCAATTCTATTATATTCATGGATTAAATTTTATATTTACTTCTTAGTAAAAAAGTTAATACATTTTATAGAATATAAATATTTGATTTTATGCACCATATAGTTTGTAATTATACAAATTGCAATTAGTATAGAAAATCTGAGAATTTAGAATTAATATATCTAATATCAATATATGGTACACAATATCTAAGTTATCTAATATTTGTATTTATAAAATATATAAACTTCTTTACTAATAATTTAATTCGTTAATTTAATAAATAAGGCTCATTTGAGTATATTCATGAATTAAATTTTGTATTACTTATTAAAGTTTATATATTTTTATAAAATACAAACATTTGATGACTTTGATGTTTTGCATCATTTATATTAACTATCAGATAGATTTATAAGATAAAAGATAAATACTAATTTTTATGCACATGTTTTGGTTAACATGAAATCTTTTATCTTACTACAATTTGCATGATTACATCTTTTTGCAAACTGCAATCAGTGCAGTTTTTGTTCACTTACATTCGCATCTTCTCATCAAGTTCTCATTTTCTGCCTTTCTAATTTAAGAATTATTTTAATTTCTTTATCTTTTAAATAGGGTTGATAACGTTGCAAAGATCCCAAGCGATAGATATAGAATAACAAGATTTTTCAATAATTAATTTGCACAGTATTTAGTATCTTAGGTTGCACTCCTTTATAAATGTCAAAGTTGTCAAATACGATGATTTCGCTCACCAAATGGCTGTTCAATTGTCACAATCTCGTACATAATCATCCAAGATCTATAGATATATGCAGGAATACTCTGTAAATTTCTCGATTAAATTAGCTGTGTTAGAAGCCAAAAATGAAAATTTGGGTAGTCATATATAATAGTATTCTTCTTATGTGAAAGTCATGTCGGATAAGTCACTGTAGTAATATAAAATAAGCAACCTAACCTTCATTCCAATTCATTCTTTTTTCGTATTTGGAATAATAGCTCTGCATCTTTCATAATCCATTAGTATCGAGTATATGTAACTAGTCCATCTTAAATCTATTTCTAACTTTATTGTATTAGAAAATAAAAAATCTTCATGTTCATTACTCTTTAGAAAGTGCTCATATTTGCCCATTTATATACTCTTATGTAATTTTTTGAATCACGCAAAACATACTATCAATACAACTTTATTATCTTCCTGGTCTCGTTGCTTCCAGGTTGCTTTGTAAATTGTTCCAAAACCTTCTTTTGTGAGACCTTCGAAATTGGTAAATCTTTCAAAAGAATTCATTTGAAAAATATCTAATCCTTTTTTCATTAGACAGTCGGTATCTTTAATGTTCAGCTTCAGAATGAAGTTCTAAATTCAAAACATTTAAACAGTATTCACGCTTTTACTCATAGCAGTACTCAACACAGGCAAAAAAAATGCAAGTTCTGCCCATATTTAACTTGAATAATTTTCACATTTTTCAATAGTTTTACGCGAGTTTGTTATAGTTGTGTCACAATTCAGGGGAAACCTCAAAAAATAAAAACTATAGCAAAACGTGGAAGTTTAGCTAATTTTAACCGAATCCAAGTGTGCTAAATATAAGTAAAACTTTTTTCTACCTATGCAATATTTCGACAGTGGCCGCATTTACTACAATTATGAGTATTCAACAATGGCTGCATTTACTACAATTCGACAATGGCCGCGTTTACTACATTTATGAGTATTGTTGCCGTAGCAACACGAAATTCTCTAATTCCATAATTTTTTATCACGTGCCATCCCAATCCCCATTTTGCATGATGATCGTATTACGATGATCATTTATTATTACTATTTTTAACCTTCATGATCATCGTTATTATGTACGTAGTCCTTTTAAGAAATCCTTTGTTACATGTATTATCGAGCTGATAACTTCCAGCTGATAATTTCAAGTTGATAATTGCTAGTGAATACTTTCTTGTGAATAATTTCTAGCTGAT
>CAJVPL010001858.1:0-11420 GCA_910591945.1 Ambispora gerdemannii
TGCTTTTATACAAATCCAAGATATAATTTCTAGGCTATACGAATTCATGTTCACTATATCACTTAAATTCTATTGATTCAATATTCGTTCGCTCGTTCATTCGCTCATTTATTTAGTTATTCATTCGTTTGCTTGTTCGCTTGCTTATTCACTTACTTCACATGATTTGATCTTTATCCAATAAGATATGAGATATGTATAATTCAATAACATGTAATATTATGACGAAAGGTCATTATACAACACTATTAGTGATCTTTCTATTCTGAACAATATCTTTATTCTTGGTTCACATACAAAACTAGAAATCTTTGAAAAAAGATATTAATACAACAAAATTTATTGATAACTTGCACAATAAAATAAATTACTTTTTATAATAATACAGAGATATTCAATACTGTTATCATTTTGGTATAATTTATAATAAGTAGGTAACGTGTTCTGCTAGAATCAGACTTAATCTTCAAGGATCATCATTTTTATGTCACATGTTTTTATGACCATACGACTTATGATTGGTCATTGAAGTTACGATCATTTTTTAACTAGTAAACGTTATCACTTCACGAAATATATAGATATAAAAATTTCTTTAGATATATTTAAAAATACGAAGAAAAATAGTTCTTTTATATCGATATGTATATATATATATATATAACTAAAAACTACATCCACCAGAACTTATTCCATGAACCATAACTCCAATCTATCACTGTCCGAATGCATACTCATAGCAGTTCTCCAATTAAGTTCATCACGAATCAAAAATAATTCATGACTACTAGTTCTATTATTACTGTGCTTGCTTTTTAAGCGACAAGCCATTTCCTTGATTTCGTGAATTTCATAAGACTCTTGTATCAAGCTTTTCATTTTATCAAAAGACGTTGAATACTCCAACGGAAAAACACGAATATCCTCTTCTTTTTTGTCGTTGGATTTCCAGTTATAGTGAAATTTTATGAGAATGTTTCGAGAAGCGGTTTTGTAAGCGGTATTGGTTTTATGAGTGTTGTTGCCACTGTCCTACCTCGCGATCATTTATGAATAATAAAATTAATTTAGAATAAAGAGTTTACAAATTATTATTCCAAATAATTATATTTTCACCTCGCCTTCTCCAGAGAAAATAGAATTTGTGTCATTGTGATCATTTTCGGCGCTAGAACTAGATGTACTTTGCGATTCACGAATTTTGTTGATTTCAAATTCAACGTGGAGTTTAGTAAGCGCAATTTTTTCAATCGGAGTTTTGTTTTCGGCGACAAATCGCATGGTAGATGCGCTTTCTGTTGATTGCGATAAATCGAATAGCAAGGATGAATATAGCAAGAATATTTGTTTTTGAGATATAAATATTGCTTTACCAATTATAGTAATGAAATTTTGACGGTTTTGGACTACATCAAGAATTTTATGCTGGATCTTTAGAAATCAATAAAGATAAGATATTAATTTTCAAAAAAATTAGAAACCAATATAAACTAATAGATAGGTACTAAACCAATTTCTTTTTATCACGATCAAGACACAACACCAAAGTATCCGATCCAATCTGATGAATCTCATGGATCGCATCCAACGGAATATAAAACTTTACGCTATTCTGATGCATCGCGACTGCGATGACACCATTCAAATAACGATATTGTAGATTCGCGCAATCGTCAGGATTCTTCGAGTAAGGCAACATGTTCTGTGAGCCTAAATGGATTTCTTGTAATTTGAACGGGATGAATTCGTGTTTGGCGGCGGCAGCAGCGTTGATAGCGTAATGTGAGAAAGACGGAGAGATTGGTGTTGGTGTTGTTAGGTTGATACCATAGTAGAAATCTCGTTGCTGTTGTTGAAGATGCATAGGTCTTACGAACTCAAAAGGGTTGCGACGCTGGGGTGGGAGATATACGTGTTGTAGTTTCTTGAAAGTTGTGTCATTGGCGAAATGATTGTTGTATTTGGTATAACTCGGATAGACAATTTTCCCTATAAGTCATAGAATAAAAACAAAGTTGAAATAGAAATAGCATGAAAAATGCATGGAGATATATAAAATAGGAATAAAAATACGTATTTTTTCACCTTGTCCTATACGAGATGCATTATGAGCAAACGCGTCCAGTGAATAAATAGGACGATATTGATTATGGTTATTGTTGTTAGAATTATTACCAAAATTCATATTTAGTAATTTGGAAATTAAAACATAAAGTTTTATTTTGGTAAAGATAACAAAGAGAAACAAAATTATTTTGTTGGCTCTGCCTCTTTTTATATTATAAATTTCGTAACAATTATTTTCATCATAGGATGATAAAGAAAGATAGTGAAATAAAATTTTGGATTGAATGATATAGTTATCGATTTTGGGTCCTTTTTCGTGTTATCAAACATTTTTATAGTCAAAATTATAATTACACACGAAAGAGATCTTATGGTTAATTTAATTAAAATTAGAAAGTGACTGAAAGAATCAAATGTCGTAAATTTTCGATCGGTTTTTAATATAACGGCAAGATGACGCGAAAGCAATATAAATGAATCGATACCGATATATGTGAAAAAAGCGAAGCATTCTTCGATATATCAAGAAAAGATCATCATCGTTATATAACGTCACACTGGTAGCCCTAGCCACCGCAAAAAAAAGTGGCAGATCATGTGATTCAAATCAAATCACAAGATCAATGTGCAACGTAAAAATTCAAACAAATGCTTATTTTAAAAAATAGCTTATCTCCCGTTTAACCTTAACTCTAAACCTAACCCTAACCGAAATTCTATTTAATATTATCGTTATGCATTACAATTTTAGAGGATCGGAATCACATGATCTGCCACTTTTTTTTGCCGTGGCTAGGGTAACCATGGCAAATCAAAGTGACTGTCACGTGATCTATATCAAGTATTAGGGTTAGAGCTGAGATCAAGATTGTATATAAAATTGTCTTCCCGACATTTTTTGATAGTGTGCCAAGCTAGATTTAGATATCTGTTTTTTGTATTTTTTGTTTTTTCATTTTCTTGTGCCGAGTTTGTTTTGCTGGGTTGATCAAAAATTTGCTACATTCCTATTGGTTGCGCATAATTTTTGCGCATTTTTATTGGTTGTATCTGCCATACTAGGTAGTGTTTGGATTTATCATCTCAAATAAATACTCAACATCGATCTACAAGTTAGATAAACATGTTGTCTCGTGGACTATTATTAATCTACCTATTTTGTCTACTACTAACGATATCTTTGTCAATACCCGCCGTTGACTCTGCAGATGTTATATCGTTTTGTAAATGTGCTTGCACGAAAAACCAAACTAAAATAATACCTTTAGACCGAGGAAGAGCAAAACACAAGGTATGCGCAGACTGTAATAAACGGTTTTGCATTAAACAGCTGGGAAAAGATTTTTGTGTCGGTGCTAAACCTGGGCCAGGGAACGGGGACGATATAGAGTTTACGGAAAAATGTGGAGATCAGTTGACTGCTACTTGTTTTCGTGAGTTTATTGGATAAGTTTATTAATTTGTTGGTTGTGAAGGTTGTATCGTTTATCTATTCAAATATTGATCGATTCGCAACAAATATTAGAACGTGATTCTTATAAAGATGAGATAATTGTGTGGCTTTATATCGCGTTAACAGCAAGTCTGCTTGTATTCGCGTTACTGAAACCATTAGTAAAAAATTGGTGGACGGTGTGTATTTTTATTATATCTCGATTCTCTCTTTTTTATTGGATTTGTTTTCTTAAAAACTTCGTTCTCTCATGAAAACACGATCGAGATCTAAAATCAATTTATTTTTTGTCTTTTTCATTAATAGCGGCCAAACACACGAAACTTTTATACAACAATGCCAAATAGTTAAATTGCACATCTTCCACAAATGCACATTCAATGTCTGATTAGTGGTATGGTCTCTAGAAAGAGAGGTTTTATTATCATATATTTTAGAAATATTTAAAATAGTATAGTTTATAAATCTATTTTATTTATATACAAAAAACTTGGTTGTTATGGAAATACGTTTTTAATATTAAATCTTTTAAAATTTTCAATAAAACATTTTTAATTAGTAAATCTCATTTTAAATTAAATGATAAAGGAGATTATTTTAAAAATCTTAAAAACTTGCTTAAAAAATAATATTAAATTATAATAACTTTGATTATTTTGGTTTTGCAATTTTGTAATCAATTTTAAATTTTATATATTATTTTATATAGTTAAGAAAATAATTTAGAATTTTTCACAATAAAAAACTTAATTCAAGTTTAACAAAAAATTATATTTTCCAGATCAATAACTTCTCGTATAATCATATATAATCTAGATTTTAATTATAAATTTTATATAATCTATAATTAAAGTTATTTAAAAAATAATTCATAATCATAAAATTGGTTAATATTACTAAGAATATGTTATTTGAAAATTTTATATAAAGAAAATATATTAAATAGTAATATATGTAATATAAATCACTTGATATTATATGAAAGATTTATTATATAATAGCTTACAAAAATAATATATTACTTTTAAAATTTATTAATAAAATATAATGAAATATGAATTTTTCTTTTTATATAAAAGTTTTCAATTTTATTAATTAAAATTTTTTATTTTTATACAAAGATTCAAATAATAATTCATATTTTTATATTAAATATATTGTTATGATATGAACTTTACTATATTAATTATCTTATATTTTATTGAATGATTCAAATTATAATATTTATTGGATAATATTTATTAATATTTTATTGAACACTAATTAGAAGAGAGCTTATTCACTAATATTAAATAGTAGAACAAGCAATATGATTATAATAAAATTAGCAAATAATTCAAGCTAAACTAGCAATAAAATTCTAGTTAAATTAACAATTTGATTATAACAAAAATTAGCAATATAATACTAGCAAAACAAGCAATTAAATCCTAATAAAAGTAGTAATAATATATAGTAAAAGTAACATTCGTAAAATTATCAAATATTATAAAAGCAAAATAATTTAGCTAATAATTTAAAATAACTTATTATAATTTAACAATTTTATAATAGGTTTGATAAAGTTCTTGTTTGATAATAACTTAATAAAGTTATATTTGATATTAGTTTTAATCTTAAAAGATAAATTACTATTAAATAATCAATTATTATATTTGACTTGAAAGATAATTACTTGGAAAACTTATTATTATTTTTAAAATTATGAAGAAACTTAGTAAATTTTAAAGTTATTCTAGCTCATTATAATAAGAATATATATTATTTATTTTTAGTAATAATTTTTAGTCTCTTTCATCTTTTAGTTAATAGAAACATGTGAATAATACATCAAGAACTTAAAGTCTATAAAAACAGTAACAATATGTTAAAATATAAATTGGTATTTATATTTTTATATAAAAATAAAAGATTTTAATTAGTAAAATTAAGAACTTTTATATAAAAAAATTCATGTTTTATTAATTAATAAAATTAGTTTGATAAAATAAAAAATTTATTTTAAATTACTTATTTAATAATTATTTTAGTTTGTACTTGAATCTTATACAAATTATTTACAAAATAATTTAATTTTATAAACTATAATTTTATTCAAAAATTTTTATTCATATAGAATTGATTTTTGATAAAATTAATTATCTTTAATTATTTTTAGTTTAATAACTTCAAATAGAATATTTTATAATTCAATAATTAAATAAAAATATTTAATTATTATTTAGTTTATCTAATTAAATAATAATTAAATTATTAATAATAATATTATATTAAAGAAAAAATAAAAAATTTTATATAACAATCTTTTTAATAAATTAAAAAAGAAAGTTTTAAATAATAATATTTTATATTACTAACAAATAATTAATTATATATAATTACATATTATAAAATAATTTATTAAATAAATTTAATATATAGTAACAATAAAAAAGAATGGAATACTAAAACAAATTTATTAATAAAATATAGTAAATATATAAAAAGTATGAGTTTTTCTCTTTATATAAAGTTTTCAATTTTATTAATAAATATTTTTTATTTTTACACTAAATAAAGATAATATCACATATTTTAATATATATTTTTTTCAAATTTTTTAGATTTAATCTGATGAAGTTGTTCTAATTGCATATAAAATCAATTATTTTTTTATATGTTTTTATTATAAAAAAATAATTGACTTTATATGCAATTAGAATAGCTTCGTTAGATTAAATCTAAAAAATCTGAAAAAAATATATATTAAAATATGTGATATTATCTTCATTTTAATATAAAAATAAAAAATATTTATTAATAAAATTGAAAACTTTAATATAAAGAGAAAAACTTATATTTTTTATATTTTTACAGTATTTTATTAATAAATTTGTTTTAGTGTTCCATTCTTTTTGATTGCTATTGTATATTAATTATTTATTTACCTATTACTTGATATATATAATTATATTTTATTAATAAAATCACACACATGATTCCATAATTTCATAAGTCATTGTAAAATAATATTATTAATTTTAAATATATATACAGTCAAACTTCTTTATAGTCACATTCATTTATAGTTATACCTCTTTATAGTCATTTATTTTGCTTTTTCTATTTATATATAAATATAGTAAAAAAATCACTCTATAGTCACCAAATTTCGCTTTCCTGAGTGGTGATTATAGTTTGACAATATTAAAATTTATTAATAAAATACAATTTATAAAAAAAACAGAAAATGTTGATCAAAAAAGATTAGGAAATTATCCAGATTTTTTCAAGAAAAAATTAAAAAACCTATTCTTTTTAAATATTTTCAGAAAAGAACTGAATTTTGACTCGATAATTCGGATTACCCCGAAAAATGCGGATCGAGTTAGATAGTTGATTTGATTTGTTCTGAAAATTTTTTATATCTCGACAAATATCACTCCTATCGAGATGAAACAACTACCAGTAGATTTGTCTCGATGAGATGAATCCAATGAATTATAATTTGTCTTTCCTAATCACTGGATGCTGATATAGTATTTTTTCAAATTGCTTATTAAAAATTTTTGAAAAACTTCAAAACACTATATTTCACTGTATATTGATCCTATCAAGATGAAACAGCTACCATTAGATTTGTCTCGATGAGACAAATTCAATGAACTATAATTTATCTATCTCTGATCACTGGATGCCAAGAGAACCTTGAATTACTGATTTAATCAAATTCAATATAGTCTGACCCTAAGGGTTCGGGTCGAGTTAGATAATTGACCCAACCCGTTAGGGGCTTTAACTATTCGGATCATTAGACAAGAAATTGGATTATTGGGCTTGATAAAAAATGCAATTTATTGGACAACACTGAACAAGGATATATATTATTTGTATTATTTAATTATAATCAAAATAATTTTGCATTATATATATAATTGAATCATGGAATTTAGATTAGTGAATATAAAACAAAAAATTGATTAAATTTGTTATCGTTATAACTTAACAAAAAACCAAACTACAATTTTGGTAGAATTTACATTTTATATTTATTCCATCATCAGTAGTTGCTGTGTCAAAGACATTCAACAAGAGGTTCGTTATATCGAAGTTTTATGTTATGTAACATTAAATATACAGATCATGAAATTTCCATTTTTGAACAAGAAGAATTAATTCACAAGTTTCATTTTTTGTTTGTCCTTGTGAACTTAAAGAATAAAGAAAAAATATTCCAATAAAAAAGATGGGTTTTCAAATAATATTACGATAACAATAACTGATACATATGAGGAGCATGTATGCGTTGTTCGGTGATCATCTAACAATAGTTATAATAATACGGTAACTCGCGCGTAATATCGATATATAAATATAAAAGATGTCAATATCTATGATTAGTTCTTTTTTATTGTTAATAGATTATTTACACACTTTTTTATAGTGTCTGCCCTGTCGTTCGTCCAAGATAGATTTCCGTCGGGAACGAAATCACTATTTATTACGTTCTTTTATATTATTTACTGACTAAATATAGTTGTTTTTTGGTGAAGCTGCGCTTTCGCCGAATTCGAATAGTATATCATCAAATATGCAGTCATTTCTAAAAAACAGCTCATTAAAAACATTACTTCTACTTTTGTGGTGCCTTTTGTTTTTGCATACAGAAAATGTATCTGCACACGGATATATGGTAAAGAATTCGAATAATCATTTATAAAACACAACTATTCTATATTTAAATATCGTAAAATAAAATTCCAGGTATACCCAAAAATCCGTATAAATCCCGGTGACTACGCCAACATTGACGACGACGCACAATGGCAACTAACTAACGGCCCAACAAATCAAATGCCATGCGCAGGCATTCAACGACCCGACGGCCCAATACCTGACGGCAACACATTCACCAAAAATCAAACAATCAATGTCGTATGGCGAATTCGAGCTGCGCATCAAGGCGGCAGTTGTTTTGTCGAATTGTTGAAAGACGGACGAAAGTCGACTGAACCGCTGACGTTGATAGAGTTTACTGACTGTGCAACAGATGTTTTACATGACTTTACGGGCGGTGTGCAGTTGCCCGAGGATTCTGTTTGCGAAGAGTGTATTTTGAGATGGAGATGGCAAGCTGGTGATTCGACCACTTTTATTAGTTGTGCTGATATTAAAATAGTTGATCCAAATGCACCACCAGCGACGAATAGTTCTGTTTCTACCACTACTACTACTGCTGCTGCTGCTATTACTACTATTACAAACACTAATTCAATGATCTCTCCTACTTCGACAAATACTCCTACCAAAAGTAACACTGATAGTAATAAAGATAAAACAAAGAAAAGTAGACCTGGAAGATCAAAATTCAAGAGATCATATTATCGTTATTAAAAATTTATTTTAGAAATAATATTATTTATGTAATTTATGACCGTTATTTTTTACATAAAGTCAGAAAGTTTGATTCGACATAACTAATAGCGAGACTAAAAAGTCGAATGTTTCGACATGTGTAATACAGAATCAGAGATTTTCACAACTAAATTTTGATTGATGTTTTAATTTGCAGCCTGTGCATCTATTAAAACTAATTTTTCTTTAAAAACCGCGTAATCCTTTTGCGGTATAACAAGCACATCTTTACTAAACGAAGGAAATCGTAAATCATTTGCAATAGTGTTGGGTAATGCGGCGATAGTTTGAATGAATAAGGTCGGTAATGGACTATATGGAAAATTATCATTATTCTTAAATCAAGTCTGATACTTTGATAGGTAGCTAGTAGCTAAGATTACATACTTTTTGATTTGTCCTGCCATCACACCGATCACCAGGTATCCTGATTTATCAAGGATCGGAACTACGACAATCATGGCGATTTTCTTATCTTTGGTGTATTTTTCCTAAAGATAATAGAAAGTTTTTGATCTTAAGAAAATAGAATAATTTATTTTTGAATAAAATGTGGTTTATTATTTACCTTATATGTTGAAGCCAAGAAATTTGCAAACCTTCGCAATGTTCTAGGCTGACTAAGCAAATCCTGTGCACCACCACTTTCCAATACTACAAAATGAATTCTTCCTTCCTTCCTGATCGCACTTCTCTTTTGAATTATCTCGTTACAGCGTTCCACGATAAACTGTTGAATATTTTTTGATAGTTTTATAGCTGATATAATGTCAGCTACCCTAAAGATTCGTTATTGTTATAGTCATTTTAACGTACATAACCAACGATTAGTTTATGCCTCAAAAAAATTCATATATACTTACCTTTGTTTTTCCAATGAATCAGATGCGCTATAAAAGTTCCACCAAGAATCCTTTTCAAATTTACTACTAGCCTTATCAGCCGAATGAATTCGACACCCAATACTTTCTGCGTGTTCCGTAAAAGTATCAATCAACGCGTTCAATGCATATGCCGCGTCACAAGCTGTTAGTGCTGTGTGAAATCCATAAGTTCGTGCAAAGGAAGGGAACTCCAAATCTTTGACTTTATGTGATTCGGCGAATTTTGCAAGTTTCTCGTGTAATTTTGGACCGATCTCTGTGCGTACAGCAATAAATTCTTGATGACTTTGATTAAGAGATATCCTGAAATCCGATAATATTATTTTATAATTATAATTCTGTGGCAGATTCATCTCCAAAAGTTTTTTTTTGAACATTCCCTCGAAAAAGAACGTCTACGTACCCCATCTCAGTTAAATATGATCGCCAATTCTGTTCCCCTTGCTGACTATATAGTTTCATTTTGGAATACGTGTATTGTGAACATTTCACACTATCGTATAATGACCAATGTCCGAGTAACATAAATCGATATGTTTTTTGGCCAAATATTAAAGATATAATATAGATGACAAAAATAATCTGAGACAATGTAATAAAAACAGGCAACAGATCGAACAAAATAATAAAGGATATTCCATAATACTTCGAATATTATTATCACTCCCATTTGCCGGTGTAATCGTGTACATTGGCTTCACATCCTCATGTTTAATGAGTTTTAGTATCTCAAGATAATACGCATACTCTTCTTTATAGGATTCTTCTGTGATCTGGCTGTTGATGTATTGGCTTGCTAGTCCGATTATTGCCCACCTTTCATTAATATAATAAATTTAGATCGGATAAGTGACTTGAAGTAAAACATCAGAGTACAAAATGCTAATCAATAAAAAAACTGCTTTTTGTATATATACCAAAGTAAATTCTTTGTGCTTGGATGATCTTCAAGTGAAGCTTTTGATACCTTTAACGACATTGAGTACACTAATCGGGCGACTGATTTGCTATAGTATGGAGGGCTTTGTTCGTAATTTGCTAGTTCTCTTTTAAGCTTTTGTTTTTCGTCGTCAATGTCTGCTTTGGCTTTTTTTGATGTGCCCTATAGAAATTATATATAATAACTTAATTAAAAACACAGAATACGAGCCGCGTGATTATTTTTCTTTCCACAAACCACGCTGGTTTCTGCTCTGTGCCGCTTATTCCCTCTCCTTTCTTCTACGTATTCAGATTTCTGTCTTTCAACATCCTATCAACAAATGTATATATCTCTTACACATGTGTGCAAATAAATATATTTATTATAGTATAGTAAAAATTCAAGTATCTTACGCGTGATTTTTCATTTAGATCCATAAGTCGTGCGTAATTATCATATAAGTTTTCTAAAGTATCTTTATAATGGTCTTCATCCAATACAATAACCTTTCGGGAAACAATCAATAATTAATACAATAATTATATCCTAAAATATCTTCAAACTTATTGAATCATCATATACATTTATATTGTCTCACTCTTTTCTCTCTTCCACAACTAATACGTCCAAGATAGATTTCCGTCGGGAACGAAATCACTATTTATTACGTTCTTTTATATTATTTACTGACTAAATATAG